>WURT03285671.1:0-21234 GCA_009936505.3 Holothuria glaberrima
GTTGCAGAATAACAGGTCAGTGTTTAACCAATCAGAATGCAGGATTCTCAATAACGGATGGCTAGAGGTGGTAGAAAGTTGAATATTGGTACAGTGGTACTCCGTGGCACCACAAAAATGTGAAATGGTACCCAATATAAAAAAGTCAGGAACCCCTGTTTAAAGGCATTTCTTACTTTTAGTTTCAGTTTCTCACTGTTTAAGCTTACTACTTTTGTTGATCTTTGTTGTTTCTTTACTGTTTTTACCTCTGCAACTGCACCTTTGATCACTTTTGTGGAGTTCTTGTGCATCGTAAATATATTTATTATAATTTTAAAATTTTCTTCTGTCTACTTCAAACATCACATTTCTGACAACATCATTGTCAACTTCAACCGTCACATCATTTCTTCAAATATTTCTACATCACATTTGTAATATATTTTTTTTTTTTGGTGGGGGTTCATCATTTTAACAAGTGTACAAAACATATTCTTTTCTCACAGACTGACATTAAGGTGAATCAATCATAGAACAAGCAAGAGACTGAAAAAAAAACAAAACTCATCCAAATGTACTTACCACATCTTTGCGAACGGTACACTTTTTTGGTGGCTGTTTTGGCTTAATGCTGAAGGAAATGCTCTCTGGTAACAAGTAAACACAATCTCCCAGTTTGTATTCTACATTCTTCAGGAAGCATGAGCTGTGCAAAAAGTACAGAAAAGGTACAGTTTAGTTTGAAAGGGTGTTCTTGTGATGAAATAAGATGATTTCACAAAATGAGGCATATTTTGTCGTACTAAACAAAGACAGTTTTATCTTCCCAGCAAACTGAATTTAAAAGATATGCTCTGTGTGGTGGGAAATCTGTGATTTCATATAGGCAGATTATTAGACAATACCTTTGTAGTAGTTTTTAATGGTGATTCCTCTGTAAGAAATACAGTATTTAAGCTCTGAGTGCTTACACCCTATATGCTACCCATTTTATTTCTAAAGTTTTACTGGATACACCCCGGGAGTACTCAGCCATTCGAACATAATAAAACTCACAATTAAACAAAATTTGTCTATTTCAAAGGAGGAACAAAAATGTATCCACTTGACAACACATGCTACAACCTTCAGAAAAATTGTTAGCATTATTTTCAAAAAAAATTTGGAAAAGTGTTATATAAAGTACGACAGATGGGGATATGAATTTACAAAGCATACTCCTTTCATAAAGATGTTCCTCTGATTCAGGCCCAACTTAAACCAACTGGTTACAAACTGAGCCGTAAAATCTCATCTAACTAACTAACTGATTCAGGCATAAAATGTCTTTAGAGAACACCAGACATAAGGAAATTTTTACTCCAAGTTGTAAACCGTGTTGGAAATAAAATTGGTAGTCCAGCAGAAAACCACCCAGCAATTTCTGGTCTTCCATCGAAAAAAGGAGTTTTCCAAGAGTGGTGTTTACTGTTACAAGACATCAGGGTTAGTGCTATAGCTACAACATTTACAGAGATTCCCCCCTTGACCTAACATTTTGGGGTGACTTGAGAATGTTGGGGGAGGGGGAGAGAAGTGCTTGCTAACCACATGGAATACTTGGAAAATAAGAAACATTTTGAGGTATCTGTCTACAGTACAAGCAGAAGAACCAAAAGTACCCAACCTCATCCTATCCTCAGTTTTGCCTAGTCAAAGGTATAATCCTGGCGAAAGTAATCCTTAGCCTTTAGCTATAATCTTAACTGTAAAATCTTGACTTACAGTGACTGACATGACTGATTCAATGTAAAGGCAAAGTCTAGTATACTGTACTTGCAGATTTATACAGAGCTGTACTGTCTTCAATTTCAAATATAAATACTGTGTGGTCCCCTATACATAAAATGTTCCAAAACATTCACCAAATAACTTGATACAGCTATAAAAATCAAACAAATTCAGCAACTTTTATCAAGCAGCCTTTGTTTTAAGATCCATGATAATGAGCAATTTTGTATCCTTCTAATACCAAAAGACTTGTCCCAAAACCTGAGTCTATGATAACTTTTTTTTTCCTTTCTACTGTAGTACACACTACATATTCAGTGCCAGTCTGACGGTAGCAATCTTTGATGTCAAACTGTAAAAATTATCTAGAGTAACATGTTTCATAAAATAAGTATGCGGCATGTGCAAGTCACTCTAAATAACCCAATTGTAATATTTTTAGAACCTTTACTTCAGTACCCAATATTTTTCTCCCACAATCCTTTTATATTCAAAAACACCCACCCTAGCCCATACACTATCTTTATTTCAAATTAAACCGTCATACCTGTAGTAGAGTTTGCCGGCATCCCCATTTCTATTCTGTATTTCCTCACCGACTCTTGGGGTCTCACTCTAAAAGCATAAGGATAAGACAAGAAACATAACAAAAGTTTCAAAGAAAGTCATACCACAATTTTCATCCCCCTCCCCTTGAAAGAAATCCTGGGTAGGCCACTGGCTGTCACTTTGGTACTATATAGAGCATTTTAAGTGAAAAGTATCCATTAAGGCTATTGTCATTATTAGCCCATGTTCAACTGAGGACAAAACATATTTACTTCCAAGTATGTATCTAACTTTGGGGCATATCATGAAGGCTAAGTTTAGAAGCTGCCAAAATAATCAGTGGCTCACATGTTATGCTAATGCAGTGAAAAATTGCCTTTGCTTTACTCCATCAAAATGACAGTTTTTGCTGTAAAAAATCTCACCATCTGTTTTTCCTCAATTCTCACACAGCAATCACAAAAGCGATATCGGGGTATTCCTTTAGGCCTGGAGGTGACAGGAAGATCCTCAAACCGAGCCAAGAGTTCATGATACCACTTCTGGTAGTAAAATGTTTTGCCATTATCAACTTCGATGACATTATCAGTATGAAAATCGGGAGATCCACCAACCATGAACCAATCAGACTTAGGCTTCTTGTGGATGACCTGAAACAAAACCAAAGTATTGAAATCATGTTTGCGTCCATACAGTTACTTTGGTGAGCAAGGGGAGCATATAAGTACTATTAAACATACTTCATCTTTTGATGTTAGTCATTTGAAAAAGTATAACACCTGAAAGCAATATATTTCAAGCTTCCAGTCATAAATAAAATATTAACTGCTTAAATATTGCATATAAACTACTTAAATTTTCCAAAGAGTTTGTAAATTTTACAGATGTGTAAAATAACTTCATTAGACAGTTCGAGGGTGACTCACCTCCAGCATTCAAAATACACAAAGACGCTGGGCCATTTGCCATCACCAAAGCAAATATCACAGTCAAAAGCAGTTACAAAGATATTTAGGAGCCCCTCCCCCCCCCCAAAAAAAAAAAAGAGGCCAGATCTTATAAGCATTGCCCTTCTTTCCTCTCATAAATTCACTCTTGTCAATACAATAAAAAGAGCTCCTGACTACCCCAAAATAGCTGCATAGACTCTTTAAGGAGTTAATTTTTACCACAAAATTCAAAAGAGTCCCCTGTAAAAGGATAAAATTTAAACTTGAACCTCACCTCACACTTGCAGGAAATTGAAGCCAAATATGTGTCTTGACACTCATCAACCAAAAATAATTCAAGAGGGTCTGATGTTTCACCTAGTACAGTCTCTGAACCATATCTAAATAAACCAAACATACACAAGGTTGAAAATATAAGCTATATTATATTCAATTCTTACAGTGCAAAGTATTCAGGATTATAATATAAGGGATGGTATACATTGCTGAGGAACTAAATCTGTCTAATCTGGTGAAATTTTCATTCCATTCTGGGGCTGAATCCATCCAGAATTGCTTAACTTCTTGAGTAAGTCAAAACATTTGTGCACCAAGTAAGCTCTTTTTCAGTGACATTCACAAAGCCAATATGTTGTTCCTAACAATATGATTACACGTGCACATAAACCACTTTTGTTTGCAGGCACGTCTTATTGTGTGATGTTCCTCTTAACCCAATTGCAATTACTGTATAGGTCCTTTATATACAAATGCAGTACTACGTTGTGCATAACTAATGTAACTCAATATGTGGTGGCATGCTTTTGTTCTTACAACTCTAAAGCTTAGGCGAAGTTACGCAAAACATATATTCACTTAGCATTTCACATGATGTTATTACAAATATTTTGTCAGTTTGATGATAGAGGGCAATATACTCACAAATACCACTGAGCATGAAACATTTGTTCACCGTCCTCCTGTTGCCACATGTATATCACCTTGGCGATGAAGACTGGTTTGGAAGGATCATCTGGGTGTACCATGACATGGTCACCTTGGTCAATCTAGATATATGATGAAACAATTGTTTTGATACAAAGCAATCTGGAACACATTTACAGCAGATTACTCGGCTTACATTTAACCATGCATGTGTTCCATGAAACATTTTCAAAGCCAGATTTATAATAGCTTAAAAAAGACTGTAGATAAAGGGCCCATTGAATTATGATATTCATCACCGCAACAAAGCAGCATTTTTCACGACACCAATAGTTCCTATGGTTCAGTACATCTACACTATGTGTAAACCCATACTATGCCAAAATACTGATTCATATTGAGTGTATCTGTATTCAGCCACACCCTTACAACAATACCCCTGACAGAGATGTCAAACTTTTTCAATGATTACATGCCATGACCCTCAGATGACCACATCCAATTATGCAACTGATTTTAGTTGATCAGAATATACATGGATAAAAAAAAACACACACACACACAAACACACTAAGGAAGGTTCTTGCAAGAAAAATTTGGTATTTGGAAGGAAGTGTGGCTTTTTTACATGAAAACTGAATTTTTTTTTAAAATCTGGGAACACTGACTTAGTTCCCAGGAAATAAATGCTTTTTCAATCATGCTGCCACTTCTATTCATTGAATGTTCTTAAAGGATAAATTTTGATTCTTGTGTATTTTGAAATAATTCCACATTCAGATCAGAAGGCCTAAAGGCTTAGTGATTCCTTGCCAAAAGGGGGTGCTTTGTTGCACTCAAGTTCATCCCTCAAATTTATACTTCTTGACTATATCACTTTTTACAACTTTCCATAATTTAACCTCTTGTGACCTCACATGTGCCATTGCTATCTTGAGATATGGTTTTTGCAAGCCATTTACAAAGTTTTCAAATAAATTTCTGGTGACCTCAAATGACCTTTGAGCTCCACCAAAAATCAAGGGGGTCTTCCTGTCAACATGACAAATCTATATACCTAATATGAAGTGTCTGTCATTGCTATCCTGATATATTGTGTTTACAAGTATTATGGTTTTTTAACCTCTGGTGACCTCAAATGACCTTTGACCCCCACCAAAAAGTGTTCTTCCTCTTAACTTAAAAAATCTGTATAACAAATATGAGAAGAATTTTATCACAGCTACATTGAGATATCCTGTTTACAAGGTTTTTGGATTTTTACCTCTGGTGACCTCAAATGATCTTCAACCTCCACCAAAACAATAGGGTTCTTCCTCTCAACATGACAAATCTATATACCACATATGAAAAGTGTCAGTCATGGCTATCTCCAGATATCGTGTTTACAAGGTTTTCAGCTTTTGACCTCTGGTGACCTCAAATGACCTTTGACCTCCACCAAAACAATAGTGTTCTTCCTCTAAACATGACAAATTTATATACCAAATATGAAAAGTGCTGGTCTTTGCTTGCTATCTTGAGATATTGTATTTACAATCTAGGTGTCACATACACACTCACACACAACATCACCATCACATAGATTCCTTGCCTGCCTTCGGCAAAGAACCAATAAAGCAGTAAAACGCCTGTAATTTGGTAAACTCTACTCACATTAATGAAATAAATATTCCACTTATTATTAAACTTACCACAACTTAAAACGTACCACAACTTTGAAATGGTTTGAAAATTTTACAACTTTTCCATTTTTATATCACCACAGTAACCAAATTACATCTCAAAATTTACCTTTTCTTTGTTGATCAAAACAGTTGCAAAGTATGCTCTGTCATTCTCTATTGTGACTGGGTCTCCAACCCACTCAACATTACTCTGATGAGAAACAAGGAAAAAGAAGACAAATATTAATGTAAAAGGCTTTCGTGGTATTTTCATTGTATACCTGTATGTTTAACAAGCTGTGAAAAATCTTTCCTAGATCAAAATAATTTATAACAATTAAACTTCTTTTTGCTGAAAAGTACCCAATCACAAGACGTACTGTTTTACGCTGATTTAAATTTTCCAAAATTACATACTATGATAAGACCCCTTCATCCCACCTCAAACTTTACTTGATCAAGGAGGACTATTATTGTCACTGGAAACTTGACATGTTTTGGAAGTGATTAAAAGAATCAAATTACATATTAAGGTGAGTTTGATTAAATGTTCCCACTTTTTAATTACTGTTCATGAGCAGATAATATTGGCTGCACACAACTGATAGCACAAAAGCAAATAGTCAAAAGGAATCATGCATAAAAACTAACCCATTACACTATAAAAAATTCTTCAAAAGTTCTTTTCTTTCCAACATATTTGAACAATTGCTGAAGTTTTGCACTTACATTTTAATTTGCTGTTTTGCAAACCATTCTCTTCTTTGATGAGATCTATTATTAAACTGAAACTTCGCTTGCTCCTCAGGTTCAAATTTCACTTGGATCCAGTTAACTGGGTTAAACTGGGTTCAACTGGATCCAGTTGAATTGCAGTTAAGACCTTGTTAAAAACTAATTAAGCCCAGTTAAAAAATCCAGTTCATCTAATACGGAATTTGGGCAAATTCAACTGGGCTGAATGTTGTCAGCCCAGTTAAAAGTTGTGTAACCCAGTTCAAACCACTCGGCTTTACATGGAATTTGTACAAAACCAACTGGAACCAGTTGAACCCAGTTGAACTGTTCAACTGGAACCATAAGGGTAGATTTGCCCTTATGATGATGAAAGTCTAAAAGTGCTACATGCAGATTCCACACCTTAAATACTCCCTTGCTGCAGTGGGGAGGAGGGGGGGAGGGGGCGAGGGTGAGGTCTTACCCGTTGTTGCTTCTTCTTGCTAGGTGTAGCCATCCTCTTGGGTCTCGGCTTCACTTGTGAGTCTACAATTTCATCTTCTTCCTCATTTTCATCTGCATCTTGCACCGCCATGTTTGGACATCTAAAGGAACGAGGCAAAAATTATTAAAAGGGAGAAAACTTTCCAAGTTATGATAGATTTCTAAATTTAATTTAGGTTTAAACTTGAAATGATTTGTCACAAGGGTTGAAAAAGAAACACATTGGTCCAATTCCCTCACTCACTGGGCATTTCCAAACTGAGATATTAAATGTGGAATATTCATTCCTGGCTGGTTTCATAATAAGTTGTGATGTCACTTGTACAGAATATGCAATCACTTGTGATCTCGTTCTTGTTTAGTCTGCAGAATAAACTGTGACACCACTTGTGTGTACTGCATAATAATTTGTAATAACACTTTTGTACATACTGCATACTTACTTGAGATGTCCCCACTGCACAATACCACAGCAATTTATGATGTCACTTTTGAACAAATTGAATAATAATTTGAAATGTCAGCATTGCACCAATAGCACAACAATTGGCCTATTTTTGTTCTTCCTTGATTTTAAATAACTTGCTAAATGATGTATTCACTGTCTTTTTGCACAGTGACACACTCAACCTACACCTCACAAAATTCTTTGCAAGAAAAATGTTATTTCCCACTTTAATTGCTAACTTATGTTATTACTATATTTTGGCCATAGGTTAAATTTAGCCCACCAGTCACATGGGCTAGGAACCAGTTTGGCTTAAAGTCATAGTGTCCAGTAAGGATAATCTCCTGCTTACCTTCGACTTGTACAAGCCTGCTTTGCCCTTCCTGTGCCACCAAATTTCACCATGTCCTTGCATGCAGCACAGGTACCACAGTCTGGAAGTTGACAAATCTAATAGGCAACAATAAAGAAACATGTATCTGCAATTATTATGCGGTTTCAGTTCAAGTTTTCAATCATTTGAGCAATATGGAAAACTTATTCCCCAAATTGTTCCATGAAAAAGCTTTATAGCTGATGCAAGCCTTAGCCAACAAGCTTTTGATTTATGATATTAATGTACTGATGCAATGAAAAAAGTATGAAAGAACTTCAAACTACTCCCTTCACTGCCCCCTGTCCCTTTATTTCACAAAATTAAGGTCTCAACCGTAAGCCATTCATTAACATACCCCCAACTAGGAGTATTATCACTATCCTCAGACTACCACGGATGAGACTGCAGGCAAGAAATCACGTTTTTGTTTCTTTCTTTTTTGTTTGGCCAGAGATGCCTGAAATGGGCCTCTCATATTTTTGTCTGACCACCTTGACAGTATGTAAAACACACAGTGATAAATGGTCATGCTTAGTTATTCACAGACCACTTTTGATTTACAAATTTCTCACAAAATACCTTGTATATTTCTTCACCCACATGGGAAACAAAATAATTTTACTGACCCTCTGATGAGTCTACTGGCTCATCTAATAAGATATATGAGGATCAGATTTTGACAGAGTTAGTAAGATGAGGTTTAACGACACACCAACACCAATGTGTTATACAGTGTCAACTAAATACAAAAAGTAAAGTTCAAATACAGTTTTAAATACGGTTCAAGTTCAAGTTAGGTTTCAAATACAGTTCAAATATGGTGGAAGTCCTTCCCTTAAGTCGCCTCTTACAACAGGCCTGGAATACTGTGGGCTTATTCTACAGCCCACAGGGGGCCAACCTTGGAGGGGCGTTCTCAGTTTTGTGGCACCGATCAACCCACCAGTCGCGGAATGAGTAATAACCATCTCATGTGCGCATTTTATAGGCGATAGTTGGGGACAAACTACTCGCCGCACACAACCTTCTCACCCCACCTGGATGCAGTTTAACGTCATACCCAGGACCGAAATTTTGACTGAGAGACAAACCTCACAGATACCACATCTCCTCCTTCGTGCTTTGTGAGCCATCTCATTTGCAGCTATCTGGCCTTGGAAGAAGATGTCAAAGATGTTTTGCACCAGTGGAGTCACTGTTGCCATGGACTGCATTGGTTTCTTCTCTTTCTTGATTGTTGCTTTACGCATCTGACGGCTAAAATGACCATAACATCAAAATGTTTGTTTTTAACCTTCAGAGAATGGAATCCCCCAATTATAATAATGATGAAATGACACTTAGCATGAATCCTTGTCAGCAAACTTGAGCAAAGTCAATGATTCTGTAGACCCAGAAACCTTCAAGGCAACTACTTTACAGCAGAAGCAAAATGAGGATGCGTTACTGTCCAAAAAGGCAGACATCTGTGTCAAAACTATTCCAAATGACACGCAGCATGCAAGATTTATGCAAATTAAATGTAGCAAGGGGTAAGAACATGTCTGCAGCATGAACTTACTATCTTCAAAAAGGAAAACTAATTTCGAAAGCTTGCAAATTACCAAAGCCTAACAGTATAGGCAATAGACAAAGGAAACATGAAATGTAAGATTAAAACCTTGGGCACCATAGCAAGCACTGCTTCAAATACAAGACACCTATGTTCTCTGACTTAAAAAAATAAACTTGCTTTACCATAATTTCTACAAGCACCCTTAATTTAATTTTTCAATGTTAAAAAGTAAGTTCATCTAAGCATTCTGGTGAAATACAGAGTCTCCAGATATTAGCACATGATGACATCAAATCTTCATCCAGTTTTACCACAATGCTTGGATACTAAGTTCCTGTTTTATGAATCAATATAAGAAAAAATTAAGGATTAAAACATTCCTTTAAGATAAACCATTTATCAGAAATTTTCGTAGGCTCACCGTTTTCCTAGGGTCACCCCAGCTAGTTTGATGAGATCTCTCATACAGGGAGTGGTGATCAACAGAAACTCATCCTCATCTGCTGCCTCATCATAGCTCTCCACCTGTTAATAACAAAAGATTTAAAGGGAAAATGCGGTCACCACAATCAGAGTTAGTATGCTCTGTCACTCTAGTTCATGAATGACCTATTTTGATCATGTGACAATAATTTTGTTCGCGAATTGCAAAATTCAAGGAGATTTTGTCCTTGCTTTACCTCTTGTTTAGAACAGTTATGTTTAAAACATCTTCAGAGTTGCCTGTAATGCAATAAGAGGCAATTTGCAAGAGTGTGATTTTTCAAAGCAAATTTTGGAGAGACTGCCTATTGTCTTTAAAACATTTCAAATCTTTCATAAGGGAAGTAATAGGTTGTGGTCTCAAGCTCACATAAAGGTGTAGCTAATAAACCCTCTGAATTTCTGCAGTGGTCACATGAGTAGATCTTAGGATGGAAATGCACTGAATAAAACAAGTTTTGCAAAATTTACAAAAATTGTAAATAGCTTATTTCCACCAGAGTAACTCTGTAAAGACACACACAAGTCCTTTCGTTTGCTGCAATAAAAGAACTTTAGGGACCATGCAACAGTTAAAGAATTTTTCAAACCTGTGATAAACTTCAAAGTGAAATTAAATCTGCTTATTCGTGAGGATCTCGCTGGGCTTTGTGGAAGCTTTCAAAAAAGACTTACCTGCTCAACCACAAACTGAGCATGTCTAAGAAGAGTGTCCTCTGTAAATCTTCCACAGTCTGCGGGTGGCACTGTTGTCTGGATGGAATAAATTGAAGTTGTTTACATACTAAAATCTTCTGAACAGATTTAAAAACAATACAGCTACATTATGACAATTCAAAGTGAAATTTCTAAAACATTATAAAAATTGGATCATAAGTGAATAAAATATGGCCAAGTAATGGTACACCTTTCACCACTGGCTTTGTTCTCTTGCATATAAATCTGTCCCTTGACGGCTTTTCCTTGCCGACACCAGTTCTCCAAACCTATGTTTTCATACATCTGTTCTATACACCTCACAATCACATCAAAGTTACAAGGTACTAAAAAGTTATCTATACTGTCTACACTTAAGAGAACATGATTACTACGGGTTCTATAGCACAGTGTTACCCAACCTGGGCTCTGTTTCATAAAGAGTTACTTTTGATCTTAAGTTTGATTTAATGGGACCATTGTATTGTAGATCAAAGTAGCTCTTTAGGTAGCTAGCTAGATGAGGTTCAACGGCCCAGTTTCTAACCAATTGGTTTTAAGTCGAGCCGGCCACAGCCTTTTTCCCAGTTGTGGCTCACTGGCTTGTTTTCCCTACTCCACTGCTTATGCTGAGCACCAAGCACAATGGCAGTAGGTTCCATTTTTAAAGTCTTCGGTATGACACAGCCAGGATTTGAACCCTAGACCTTCCGGCTGCTGGTGGTTCACCATTGAGCTTATGCTATGTGAAAGCAGAATGAAGGGTAGACCAAAAACTATTTTTTCCTCAGGTAGCAAATGGTCCTATTTGCAAAAAAGATGCAGTAAATCTGCTGAGAGAGAATTAAAATAGTCACTTATTCTCACCTGTATGTGATTCAACATGTCTTCATAGTCACCGTCGCTATTATTTTGCAAGAATTCTATAACAATCTTACTGATGTACAGCTTTTCTTGAACTGCTTTCCAGAATTCTGCATAGCATTCACTGGGCTCCACTAAGATGTACTCTGCAAATGCTGTTGAAATTTGATTTGCAAAACATTCCATTAAAATTATTTTAACTCACTGTTGATGCTCTATTCAACTCCTTCACATATGAGTGACTACAAGATATAATTACAATGATCTTGCATAAAGCTTTAATTCAAAATGCTTCAACATTAAATATAGGTCATTCCTTCCAAATATGGCTCTGGCATTATTGCTCCCTAGTCTGGCATTACATGTCCTGCACAACTGTACTGAAGACAAGTATCAATTTACTATATTCTAAACAAATGAGGAACATGATTTTACACAACGTTAAACTATAGCTGATGTAGGTTAATAAGCTTTGTGTCTAGTTTCATAAAAAATCCTGTTCACAACAAACCGGAAACTTCAATCATAATTTTATCAAGATTTATCTGGACAAAATTTTTAATGACTTCAATATTGCAGAAATGATAAAATGCATTTGGTTCCATTGACAGACCGAATTACATTTCCCTTTGAACTGAAATTTGGAATGCCTCTGCTCATAAAATACCATACTTTTCTCATACCTGGCAATTTAAAATACCGAAGCTGAATTTTTAATACTTTACAACTCAACTTTTTGGAAATTATATTTACGTAAAAAAGCCAAATGACGAACAGCTTTTTCACATGTTTTTGTCAAAGATAAACCTTACCAGTTCCAAAACCAATCAGAGCTTTTTCTCCACCATCAAATCCAGTAATGTACCATTCATTGATTGGACCAAGAGCTTTTGTAGGAATGCCTCCTGTTGGGTATATGGGAAAATTATGCAAAAAGTGCAAAGTTGGGAGTTTGACTTTTGAAATTTTGTAAAAAGTTGTCTTTTTCATTACTACTTTGTGTGCAATGTGTTAATTAAACACTGTTAAGATTAACACACATGAAGGACCAGGCTTCAACAAATTCTCTTTTCATAACTTGTCCATTGGGCTATCTGCATTTTTAGTTTACTTGTCTGCATGGATATCTCCACTTTTAACCTTATAGCCTATAAACTATGTGGAGGAGACTTGGCTGGGATACTTGCCCAGCAGGCTACAGTACTGAGCAGTGCACTTGCCCAAGTGATATTTTTCAGGGCTGAGTCGGGTAGCAAAAATTCAGAACCGGGTACCCGTTTTCATTACCCAGTCGGGTAACATGTACCCGAATCTTAAGGCCTACTTTGAAAGTTGGTGACTTTATTTAAAGAATAATACTCTGTTCGTGATTTTCACTGACTCACAGTATGCTGCGCTGTCTAATTACCCTAAACAAAATGCATCACCGTCTTTGTTATCCTGTTGATAGTAGTGTTCCCTATACGGAACAGTTCCGCATTTTTTTAAACATAACACCTGTACCCGTTTTGTTCATTTGAGGTTCGGGTACCTGTATGTTCGGTCGGGTATCCGGGTACCCGACTCAGCCCTAATATTTTTCTTGCCAAGGACTGTCATGCTGGGTTTTGTCAAAGCCTGTGGAGGACACAATAATATTACCAACCCTTCTCATCTTTCTTCTCCAATATTCATGCAAATTCTAATGTGCACTGAACTGATTACTACTGTTGAATGGCAATTTTCACTAAAGACATGCTTTCTGGATGGATGAAGTGGCTGAACAGCTCCTAAAGCACAGATGGTAAGAAGTAACCTCACAGGTACCCATTAAACCTTGAGTGTGGAGGAAAAATTTAAGATAAAGCATTCTGCCTAAAAAACGTACAATGAACTAGCCATGAACAGAATTGAACCAGCAATTTTTTGATCACTTTTTTCATCACATTGCCCACATCATTTGTCAACCATGGTTCTGCTAATGACAATGTCTTTCATGTTTGGGAAGTGTCTGAAAAAGACCTACTTTCTGATTTTAGGACATCTTCAGCATAACTGATTGTAAAGAACTATTATTACATAAGAAATCTCCACACCAAGCCTAAAGACTGATCCATACTTCAGTATAGTGCCACAATTAGCTATGAAAGCTGACCAATGTTCAACCCTTAGCTATGTCCGTGATTGGCCCAGTAGAGCAAGGGATGACCATAAATGGTTCTTATAGCTCTATAGTGCTTGAAAATTTGGAAGTATAGACCAGGCCCTAAATCAATGATGGTCATGGCGCAAACCTCTAAAAATAAATTACCAAATTTAAACAACCCCCGTAATTTATCCAAAAGAAGACATCACTTTGACTTGACTTAAGAAGCACGCCCTCATCCTCAATCTCTTTCAGAATATTATACATTAACAAAACTACCGTTCCCTACCTTCAGGACTTGGGTCTTCATCATAGATTGGTTTAACAAATCCACTGAAGAATAGTTCTTTATTTTTTTCTATGAGACCTGTGTCAAAGGCACATAGATGAGTGTTCTTGTCATAAACACTGAAGAAAGGATAAAACATGAAACTGATCAAAGAAAAAGTAAACAAATTTTGATTCAGGTGAAAAAGCATCCTTAGTGCGATTCAGAATATAAAAAGGAGAGTGAATGTGTTGCATAAAAATAATATGATTAAAGGTGTTATGAGCATGAAACTGGGAACTGGGTAATTCTAGTGAAAAGCGAGAATTACTTATTCTAGCTTTAAAATAAGTATATTTGTACTGGCTGCCAGATATTGAAAGTGTCTTGCATCAGGAACACAACTAAAGAATGTCATCTACACAAAATCTTTCTGATGATGTACAGGAAGTGGAAACACTCCTACCATCCTACCTACAGAATATACCATGGGTAGAAAAAGTTGGAAATCTGGGTACCACTTTCCTTGGAAGTTTTGGTATTTTGAGGGAACATTGAGCAGTTGGAACAGAGCTGGCTATTTTGCATGTGAAAACACGTCAAAAACTGTAGGTAAGTGTAATTGCTCCCTGGGAGATGAACACTTTTCTAGCCCTGCCACATACAAAAAACACATACAATCACTGCCTTCAGCAAACAAACTAGCTTGGAATAAGACTGAACAGTTTGAGATTTCCATTGTTAATACAAAAAAAGGCATAATACAAGACTGTATTGGGAACCTATCAAAAAGATTATTCAGCAATCTTAAGAATATTGAGAAGCACAATACAACCCAAAATATTTGTCCTTTGGTCTTCCAGAAGCATGCAATATTACTAACTGATGTTACAAATAAGGGACATTTCAAGCTGCCATCAGAAAGGCTCAATTACCTAACAATACAGAAACAAATTTGCCAAAAAATTCATAGAAATGAGAAACACTCAGGCCTATGGTACACTGCTTTGAAAACCTACATACAATCAATCAAATCACTGTCAAGACATTCGTAGTCTATTTGCATACTTGATGATCATTTCTTGAGGCAGGGTGGAAGAGGGGTATATGTCTTCAACACTTCCACTGAAGTTAATGACTACTGCCTTCCCTCCACTGGGGAGCTGGTAGCCCCTTCCCATGGAAAAATTTCTTTTAAAACTGTAATAAAAATATTCTGTCTGAATTCCTTCGTACCTGAAGTGTGTTATCTTGAACTGCAACCTCTCATCATAGCTCATAGCCTCTTCCTCATCCCCCGTCAAGAGTGACAGCTTTGGGTCAGTTAGGGCAATGTATTCCTCCACCTGTGTTGAAAATCATCAAAATAAAATTTAACTAGCCACTGCAGGTGTGTCAACCTAATGTGTTTCAAGATTCATGTCATTTAGATAGTTTGGCACTCTACACCAAACATAGCCAACAGATTCAGATATAGGTTTAATTAAAGTTATGTTGACATGTTACCAAAACAGCTGTTTTCTTCAACAGTGACAGATTAAGATCCCCAGATGAAAAATATGTTGAAATCATTAAAATATCTTTCCCTGTTTTCAAGGTGTTCCTCTTCACAGTTTGATCGTGTCAGGATGCGATGTATTGCATACCAACTTCATAATTGTACTCAGAGTGGATGTTTAACAAACATACAATATCATAAGACAACAATGAGTCCCTTTTTCTATGTCACAAATTTGCATATGTAGCTCATGTTTATTTATGGTGTGACTGCAAAAACAGTAATTGTTTTGTAAAATGGTTTTACATGATAGTTTTTTATGGTAATTGTGGCCAGCTGATCTTTGTAACCTTTTCAGTTGCTTTTTACATCACATAAAAATGACATTTAAATGTCCAAAGACTTTCAAAGGTATAAGAAAATGTAATATTGAGAGCTGTTTTATGGTGGAAAGTTACAAAGTGTCTTTCTTTTGTTCATCATTTAAATTATGTGTGGATTATTTTCCAGCTGCATTATATTGTGAATGATGTGTGATATTGTCCTTTTCAAAACAGGCATGAGCTACTTCCAACATAAACCCATCAGGGTATTATCAACATTCCAACTGCTCTACGAACGGAGGTTGGTCAACCAAAGAATAACATTCGAAACAAATTATCAGTGCAACTTTTCGTGTCACAGATTGCCATACCTTATATAATGATGTAGGTGTTAACTGCTTAAGATGATGAATTTTCGTAGAAACTGGGAACCTTTTTCATGTTTCCAATACCTTTTTCAACAAAATCTGAGGTATGACATTTATATGCAGATATGGCAGATATGGCATACATAACCAATAGACCCTTTTCTAAATAGCCAAACAGCAATTTCAGAGGATTGTGGCAGGGAGTTTTGGTATGTGTTGTTTTTAACCACAGTAAAATACCTTTGGCAAAATGACCAAAAGTCTATCCCACAATCCATTGTAATTATACTATTTGGAAAAGGGTGGATGGTATTATGTGCAATTACGATTAACAACTTACAGCATTTTCTGGGTCTCCGGCATATATCTTCAAATCGCTGTCATCCAACAACTGTCTGCATTCCTTACATCTTGGTGGTGGTTGCTATGACAACAAAGTCACAAAAATATAAATATTGTGAGGAAACTTGAGGTGGGTATACTGCCTTGTAGCTCATCTGGAATACACTTTTATCCATATTCTAATGTCTACAACCACTAATCATTGACCATCTTTATGATATGTAATAAAGATCCACTTTCTAACACTGAACATAAATGAAGAACTAGTACAGGTGAATGTGCCAAAACCTTGCAGTTACAAAATAAAACACTTCTGCTCTTTATCCCAAAAAATAATCCCTCAATCAATTATAATTTCTTATTTGTCAGCCTCCTTAGTGTATAGGCAATGTTTCTCCTTAACTGCTATGACATAGTTTTGATGAAATGACTTGCCGATTTCACACACTGGTGTTCTAAGCAAAACTAAAATAGGAAGGTACCACTAAGTCTTAACACTGATGCAACATGAAGGAAGAAATTATACCAATGATATAGCCACTCTAGGGTAAAGCCAGGCACATTTCAAAGCCTGGTGTTTAGAACCTCAGTTTCCAGGGCAATTAGCAGGCCCTAAACCTTAGCTGTAAGGGCCTTACATGACGCCTTTGCATACATGCACTAGAGGTACACCCTCCCAGCCATACAGTAATGCCCAATGTTCAGATGTTGGTCATTTTGGTGCAATAGCCAATTTCTTAGAGAGAACACTGGTAGGTGCAAGGTCAATGTTTTGTGCCCATTTTATCCCTGAAACTTTTCCCCTTCCCCCCAACGGCTGCAGCATTGGCCAGGGTGCACACATCTTACTGCCTTAAAGGACCACTCACCTTTTCTGTCACTTTCTCCGGTGAAGTGCATTTTCCTTCCGGTTTTTCTCGTAATGATCTCCTACAAAATGAAAAACACAAATTCTTTTTGACACTGATAAAATTACCAAATATGATACAGCTTTTGATGTAATTTAAAGAAAATGTTAAGAGAAGGCAGAGTCCAGCCAGTCAATTGCAATGCTAAATGATGTCTGGTACATGAATTTACATGGCTGATCCACCCTACCTGTACTGCATACTAGGTGAGAAGGAAGAAATACCTCTTCTTAACCCATGCATTCACGTATGACATATAAATGTATATACTTCTCAAATGTGAGTAATAAACATGTGCAGGAAAATGAACAACTTTTAGGCAGTTTAAAGTTTACCTAAAGTCTAAACTTACAGAAGTATACATTTTAAAGGGTGGAAAGTGAATCTCATTCATCTAACCATAGCTAATACTCCGTTGCTGAGATACAAAATGTTGAAACCTATTCACTTAATTTGAAATGGTACATTGTGCAATAGTTTGTGATGTCCTTCTTGCACAACTCACATTACCTGCTTTTTTTCCCCTTGAAATAAAAGTATTTATATGACTTTGCAAAATATACTTCTTCTTTGCAATGCACATTGTACAGAGAGTTTTTTTTAGTCAAGTCACCCTGTACCAAAAAGACAGTGATCACATTTTGGCACAAGGTGCATTGGCTTTCCAAAAAAGAAAAAAAACAAAGATGGTAATTTGTGTAGTGCCATAATGACATCACAAATTATTGCACAATCTACCATTTTAAATTGAGCAGAATAAGCTTTAACATTTTATATCTCAGCTCAGCAATGTTCTGTGAAGATGGAATTTAAACCATTTGCATTCAATTTTCAAGCACTGCAACATATATTTTTGTATTTTTTCGAATTTAGATACACTTTGAGGTACATAGTGGTTCTTTGTGGATCCACTTCACATGCTGGCTGTTACAGTTCATGTGACGAAGGTGTATTAACATACACATAGAGCAGAATCTGTGATACAAATGTATGAATACAACTGACTGCCATATAAGTCCAATGGAGAATGACTTGACATTTCAGTCAGTGAACAACCTCTATAGAGGGATTTCATGTGACTTCACACGAGTGGGATTGCCCAGCACTGAAGCCCAAAACATCCAGTAAGCGTATTTACAGCACGCCTGCACGGCATAACCTTAGATACTACTGTGACGCAATAGGCACTTGCCCTTCAAAGCCAAAGAGATGTGCGATCTTCCCCTTGAAATCAAAGAGACGCCAGATGATGTGACGTCGGTGCAAGCCCTCTAAACATCACTTTCACTGGAGAAGCAAGGCAGTAATGACATCTTACAATTAAAGGTTGTCCTTCAAGAACCATTTGAGAAAACCTACCATGTTCTGATTTATGCAAGGTGGGATTCTAATGGATTCTTTGAGGAAATCAACTATTAAATAAGGAGGACAATTTTAATGGGCTTAACTACTGTTATAGGTGGGAGAAAATTAGTTGAAAACAGATCCCCAGTTTGCAAATCAAGGTACATCCAATTTCACATGGGCCAGTGCAAAATACTGAAATGGGCAAAAATGAGACTAAAATCTATCAGAAAATAGCACATGTACATGTAGCCAACAAAGCTAGCAATTTTGCCCAATGAAATATTACAATTCTAACAATGTCCAGTGTTCTTAGGAAAGTAACATGAGATGCTCTTCCTCAGTACTAAAACAACTCACTTAGTTGTTACTTCCTCATCAATTTTTTCTTCTTCCTTCTCTTTCTCTAAACCTTCTTCTGTCTTCACTCTCTTTTCCTCCGGAGCCTCTGCATCCTTACTAACCGTCTCCTCTTTGCTCCCCTCACCACACTCCACTTCTGATGAAGCACCATTTTTCCTCTTAGCTGGCCTAAAATTAAAACACAACAAAATGAGTGATGGTGAAATGAAGCTATAAAGAACAGCTTTCTATACTCCAAATGGTTCAAGTACTTTCCCCATCAAAGTTTATTTTCAGACCTTTTCCCAATGTGAACAGTTGTCTTGAAGCAGATTCATCACCCAGGGTTAATTCTTTAGTTCTACTGAGGGCACTTAAAGTGAAAATGCATCCCCCCCCCAAAATTTGAACAAGTGTACCACATCATACTGCATAAGAATGGCTCCATCAATCATGTGACAATATTTTTGTTACTTATTTCTTAAATTTATGCAGAATAACTCCTTGGTCTACCTTCAATATTCAATGATTTTAAACAGAAGAAACATCATGAAAAATACTTGTGAGAGAAATAAGAGGAAATCTGTGAGATTTAGCAAATTTTTGAAAATAAACTTGGGGCGACTGCTTTCTCCCTTTAAGTAGCTTTAGTAGCTTGTCAACATTTTCCAGCCAATCCACTTTATTCCCTATTTTAAGTGGTCATTCTGAATGAGTTGCCTCTCTGCCAAAGTACCCTGCAGTTAACTTGCCACCAACATGATGTATCTTGCTCATCTGTACATGAATGGCCAATCAGAGTGGAGAATGCACATCTAGATGTATTGCACCATTGTGTCACAGATGAGGATAAGCTTCAACAAGGTGTTTTTCATTTCCTGGTAAACTTTACCAATGACCTAAAAAACTTGGATGGTTCACTGTGCTGGACGAGTCACTTATACAACAAGAATACAACCTTGCTGTCAACCACACCAGTAAACAGTTTTGTGTCTTGAAATGGAGATATATACTAAATAAGAGAAAGTTAGTTGTGTCAGCTAAAAAAATGAAATAATCAGAAGTCAGCTAAAAAAATGAAATAATCAGAAGTCAACTACTCACATTTTTGAAAACATTGATAAAATACTTGGCTGTTTTTCATCTACTTTGGAAGACCTTGTTCTCCTTTCTCCATTAAGCTTTTTCTCAGCTGATGGTGTTCCTTTTGTTTTCTCCAGCTCACAATTAGCCTCCCCCATTACTTTCCGTTTGCTGTTTCTTTTCTTTGCTGTCTTTCTTGGTTTGGTCCCCTGTGTACCTCCCTCTACTTCCATATCTTCTTCTGACTGGCTACTATCTCCATCAGTGGTAATCTCTGATTGGTTCCCTTGTTCCTCTTTAGTTCCTTCTGACTGGCTACTTTGGTCATTTGCCACTTCTGATTGCGTATTCTTGTCTTTTGAATCAGCTTCTTTCACCTTGACTGGTGTAACTTTGGAGGTCTCATCAGGCGAGGAATGATTTCCATTAGTATTGTTGCTATGGTTACCATTTATAGAATTCCCATTGACTGCTTCAGATTCAGCAAAAGGCATCTTGAGAAACTCATCTATTAAGCTAGAGGTACGGCTGAGGTATCCTTTCTAAAATACACAAAGTAAAAAACACAGTTGGAAGATTACTACATTTAAAGTCTTAATGCTAATTGTTGATTGGGAGTGAGCCTGGGAAAAATTACAGGAGGGCATAGCTGTTGCACAGACAGAAGAAAAACATTTT
The DNA here is from genome assembly GCA_009936505.3 of Holothuria glaberrima. Classification (NCBI taxonomy): domain Eukaryota; kingdom Metazoa; phylum Echinodermata; class Holothuroidea; order Aspidochirotida; family Holothuriidae; genus Holothuria; species Holothuria glaberrima. Next base: position 20,765 of record WURT03285671.1, read on the forward strand.
CCTGGCAACAAACTGAAAGATATTTTGGAACAATCTTAGATCACAGGTAATTCAAAGGACTGGTCATATTAATACCTGTATCAAGACCAAATACCAGTGATATTGATTAAATAGCATGTACCAAAGCTGTGACTGACAAGTGGTTTGTTTACATAAACTTTAACAAGTATGCAAGCATGTTTAATAGGCTTTGAGGACTTCATTTCATACAGTACAACAACTAGGGAGTTCAGGTTGACCTCTGGTGACCCCAAATGACCTCTGAACATCAGCACAAACAGTGGGGTTTATCTTCTGAGTAGTACAAAACCACACCATACCTAGTACAGTATCTCAGAAAGCCAAAAGACTTAGTACCGTCTTGCTTCAAAGAATATTCTTCAAGTTTTTTGTTTTTTTTTCATTCTGCCAGGCAGTGCCAGCTGTGTAGATACATCTGCGAATGGGACAATGAGGTGAGCACCATTTTC
>WURT03285781.1:0-46431 GCA_009936505.3 Holothuria glaberrima
CTACCTTGAGATATTGTGTTAACAAGGTTTTCGGAGTTTGACCTCCGGTGACCCCAGATGACCTTTGACCCCCACCGGAAATAATAGGGTTCTTTCTCTTATCATAACGCATCTACATAGTAAGTATGAAATTAATCCAAGCTTCGTAACTTGAGATATTGTGTTAACAAGATTTACAGGGTTTGACCCCTGGTGACCCCAGATGACCTTTGACCCGCACCAAAAACAATAGGGTCTTTCCTCTTAACATGGGGCATCTATGTACCAAGTTTGAGAACTGTCACCGTTTCCTTTCTTGAGATATCGTGTTAACGAGCAAAGTGTCACAGAAACACACACATACACACATACACACATACACACATACACACACACGCACATACAAACATACACAAACACACACGCCATCATGAATGCATAGGTTTCTCTTATCATCGAAACCAGACAGTAATCAAAATCTACATAGTTCTACTCCCAACTTTACCTTTGGTGTAGTTTTTTCCAAGCTGCTTACACTCTTACGTGGTTTTGCTGCTACATCAATTGTTGTATCTGTTAATGGAAGGAAAGATATGGGCTGCATTGATCTTATCAACTGATCTTTTCTTTCCAACCAATAGACAACAAATTTCAAAACACAAGACTATTAAAGACTTTTTACTTTGTCCTGGGACAAAGCCATTATGATGTTCTGTTTAATTTTGATTGAACAACCTTAGAAGTAGTTATGATTGTTGTCTCATCTTAGGCATGTCTCAAGCAAAGAATTTCAGAAACTAATTATATCTACTTCCCTATGCATGCTTTACACCTCTTTAAGCATATACTAGGCAACGGAAAATTACTTTGGAGAGATATTCTATAGGGTTACAGTTCTCATCATATACTTTATTTTTTACACAAGTACTCAAAGCCGACTCAGTACAATGACTGGCATCTTTTATACATACTCAAATGCTACATACATGGTCAAGTAATATGCAGGTAATTCACACATGCTGGGTGACAAAATTGCTACTTTGCTGTGTTTCATCTTATGATTTCCACACCATGTGATTCAATTATATAGTGACCCCAAAATATGATTCATCTGTGAAAAAATTGTAAAGAATCTGTTTTTAACGGATTTGAGAAAGTAATGGTGTCTAGGTTGACCAAAAAAAAAAAAAAGATGCAGCCCGTTTAGGATGGGGAACTTTGTACAACGAACATAGTAAAATTAGTACAAGAGGCATATATCAGGCGTAAAAAGTGTTACAGATTCCAAGCAAACTGAGATATATATATATATATATATATTTTCGGTTATTGCGAACACCTAAATAACATTTTCATGCTGATAGCGTGTTCAAACCAAGATGGTGGAAAATTCCAAAATGGCTGCTCATGTAATTACTATAATATATTGAAATAATGTAAAAATATTTATGAAAATAAATGCTGGACACACTGACTTTTAAAATATGGCCATGGTTCAGGCCAAATAATGAAAAATAATGTTTTAGAACATTTTGTTGGAATTCAGATCAACCAAGATGGCGGACACAACAAAATGACCGCCACTAGAACGATTATAACGAATAAAAATAATAAGAAAAATAATCATTAAAAATACTTTTGATACAGTTTGACTGAATACATGGGTAGACTTTATGACAAATACCCCAAAACTATTTTTCGAAATATTTCTTTTGAAATTCAGGTCTTTTAAGATAGCAGAGAAGTCAAAATGGCCGTCAGTGCAATAATTATGCAAATATATCATAACAATGGGGGAAAATCGCTAAAATACTTTTGACACAGGTAAACACCTGTCCATTTTCTGTTGTAAATATTCAAAAAGAATTTTTGTGGACATTTCATTAAGGATATGGGTCAACCAAGATGTCAGATATAGCAAAATTGCCGTCAATGTTAAATTACAATATAGCGAAAATAACCCTTTAAAGGGAGAAGGCAGTCGCCCCAAGTTTATTTTCAAAAATTTGCTAAATCTTACAGATCTCCTCTTATTTCTCTAACAAGTAGCTTTTGTAATTTTTCCTGATAAAATAATTTTGAAAGTAAACCAAAGAGTTATTCTACATAAATTGAAGAAATTAGTGACAAATATATTGTCAAATGATTGATATGAGCCATTCCGAAACTAATGTACCAGGGTACACTAACTCAAATTGGGTGGACTGCATTTTCCCTTTAAACATATATTTGTGACCAGTTGCTTTTTATATTTGGCCATATTTTATTCCAAGTATTTCAAACGAATCTTTCAAAACATTTAGGTCAATCAAGATAGCGAAAGAAACAAAAAGGACGCCAGTGACATAACTACAATATTTTATTACAAAATTGTGATTTTCAAGCCGGCAACTGAAGAGATAATATTTACAATGAAGAATAATAAAATTCATTGGATGGTCGATAATTAAATTAAAACCGAAAAAGATATTTTTTCTTTGAAAGAATAAAGTGCCTTCCAAAAAGAAACTGTTCTGTACCTAAAAGAAACGATTATGTAAAAGGACACTTCAAAGATAAATGGTCTAAGTTTTCAACTTTGGTTTCGCAAAAGTTACACAAAGGGCTGTTAACTTTTTTCATCAAATATAAAACTTATTTGTTCCAATAATTCTATGAAGAAAACAAAATTGAAAGAAAATAATCCTAGTTCCCGACAATGTCGACGAAGGAGTCTTGAAGATCACTTTCCAATCTTCATCTGTAAAATTAAATTCCACCCTCCGTTTGTCCAAAGATCGTGGGGGTAACACAACATACGAAATTTATTTTGTATATGCTAGCTTGAAACTAACAATCCCGCTCCGCCGTTCCTCTTGGAAATTTTTCCACCTTCGATAAATAAATTATTCTCCCAATCTCTAGGAATTGCAGATATTTACCCAAAATAATCCGTAAAGTGGAAACTTCTTACCTGCTACTTTTCGCAGAACGAATGAAACTCGAATGGTTCGTAATTGTTGATAAAAATATCCCTAACATAAATCACCCCTGCCTTAAACAGATTATCATAAAAAAAATCGTCTTATTAATGTTAATATGATTATTTTTCCACAAAATTTGGGAATTCAAATCATCCTGAGGATGATAAAAATTCATTGCCCCAGGCACAACAAACATTCCTGATAAAAAACATTTGTAATAACGTTCACATCCTGGGCACTCAAGTTACAATCAAGTAAAAATTGACCTCCGAAACGACGCAAATAACAGTCAAAAAATTATTTCCAAAATCTATCACATTCATTCCTTTATCTTTTAACCCAAGCGATTTCAAGAGCTTTAAGAGCCGATATAAAACTTCTAGCATGTGTAACTTTCAAACCTACACTTTCAACAGAATTATACACAGTTTTTCTCCTAACCTTATCCGATTACCAGACCAGATAAAATAAAAAATACATCCTTGAACATCTTTAATAAAATTATCAGGTGGGTCTGGCAAAACCTGAACAAAGCAAAAGTCGCGAAAGTGCAGATGATTTTACAATAACATGTTTCCCTATGGGAGTTAAGTCCCTCGTCGACCAGTCACGAAGAATACTTTTAACCCCTGAGAGCGGAGGTAATTTTATCTAAAAAGGTCATCACCACTTTGGTTAAAACTAATCCCAAGGAATTTAATAGGACCAATAGTAGGGGTGATACTAAAATCACGACGATGGGCAGGGTGATCCTAAATAAGAGGACCAGAGGAAGTCAGTGAGATTAAACCAAATTCATCTTGAGTTCAGATGCATACTGAAATTCGTTCAAAATATTAAGCATTTCTGAAATAGATACACGACTACCCTCAGTACAAAGAGCAGCATCGTCAGCATATTGAAGAATCTTATTTTCCTTATTCAAAACAGAAATACCCCTAAAGTTATCATTGATGATCATTTTTCTAGCTAAAACTTCAGCACATAAGGTAAATAACTAAGGGCTCAAAGGGCACCCTTGTCGGACACCTCTTCTTGCAAGAAAGAAAAACAGTAGAAAAACCATGATTATTACAAACACAAACTGAACTTCCATAATAAAAAGTTTGAATCCAATTCTTAAAATTGTCATTAAAATTAAAATAATCCTAAGTTTAATGGCTGAAATTCCAGTCTATAGAATCTAATGTTTTTTCAAAATCAATAAAAAATATGTATTCTGGAATATTGTTTGTAATGGTATAATCAACCACATCTAAAACAAAGCGAATATTTTCAACAATAAATCGATTTTGAAAGAAGTCCGTCTGATTCTTGCTAATAATGTTACTTAAAATACCTTTTAGACGTGTGGCCAGTGCCTTCGCTGGAATCTTGCAATCGGTATTTAAATTTGAAATTGGGTGGTAATTTTTAAGTGATAACGGATCTTTATCTTGCTTCAAATGAATGTAATGATACTACGTCTTTGCTCTCCTGTAGCTTACAATTATCAAAAGCATAGTTCAACGAAGAAACATCAAAACTTTTGATTGTATAGGCCAAAACAATTTAAAAAAATCTGTACAAAACCCATCACTCCCATGTGATTTACCATTGAACAAATAGCAACCCTACATTCCTCATCTGAAAGATACCCGTCACAAATAGACAGATGTATTTCAGAATACAAGTCGTGGAGACGTTTAAAACATGTCGAACTGTAAGGGCGGGAAGAGTAAAGGGAGCTATAAAAAGATCAAATTTCAACTTAGATTTGATGAGGATCGTCTAATACGAGACCGTCTTTGTCCAAACTTTATAAATGGTACGCTTATTGCGCCTTTCAAGGTTCAAAAAATATTTTGAATTGGACTCTCCCTCCTCAATCAATCTAGCTCTAGATCTAACCACAAAACCTTCTAACTTATGTTCATGCAAAACAGTCATGGTATTTGTCACGGGCATCCAAATCCAAATCTCTGTTACAATCAAACTCTCTGAAACGATCAAATTCTAATTTACAAATACGGGAGATAAGGTTATGTTCGTAAATAAATTATCGACCATCCAATGAATTTTATTATTCTTCATTGTAAATATTATCTCTTCAGTTGCCGGCTTGAAAATCACAATTTATAATAAAATATTGTAGTTATATCACTGGCGGCCATTTTGCTTCTTCCGACATCTTGATTTACCTAAATATTTTGAAAAATTCGTTTGAATTAATTGGCATAAAATATGGCCAAATTAAAATTATAATCCCCCCAAAATAATATTTTCACATCGGAAATTAGAAGGACGTGTAGACATGTTGCCGAAAAAGGTAGCATTATTAATGTTTGGTCCATAGACGCAGACAGGAGTCAGAATACAGCCACTGAAATGGATGTCAACTAGAACCAGAAAATCAAAAGGAGTAGAGATTCCTTAACATATGATATATTGTATCAAACATAAATCACCCACATGACAAGCATGAGATCCCTCACAATTTTCCTATTGAGATCATGTTGATAAAGTAAAAACCTTTTGAAATCTTGTGACCCAAAATAACCTTTCACCTCCACTTAAAACAATAAGGCTCACCTACCCTATATGGTCATGTACATGCTACATATGAACAATACACAGGCCAAGTATGTGTTTCCTCACACTTATCTTCCTTAAAATATCATATTTAAAAGTTTTTGACCTTTTGTGACCCAAAATGACCTTTGACCTCCACAAAAATGATAGGGATCATCTACTCAATATGGGTAATCCTCATACTATGAGAACCCTCAAATTTATCCTTCTTGAGATATTGTGTTTACAAAGATTTGACCTCTGGTGACCCCAAATGAACTTTGACCTCCATCAAAAACAATAGGAATCATCTACTCTGTATGCGCAATCTACATGCTAAGTATGAGATCCCTAACATTTACCTTTCTTGAGATATAGTGTTTACAAGATTTTGACCGTTTGACCTCCACCAAAATCGATAGGGATCATTTAATCAAAATGGACAATCAACATGGTAAGTATGAGATCCCAAACATATACCCTTCTCAAGATATAGTGTTAACAAGGTTTTGACCGTTTGACCTCTGGTGACCTTTGACCTCCTCAATATGGGCAATCCACATGTAAAGTATGAGATCCCTCACATTTATCTTTCTTCAGATATCGTGTTTACAAGCAATTTTCAAGATTTTTACCATTTGACCTCCAGTGACCCCAAATAACCTTTGACCTACACCAAAAACAATAGGGATCATCTACTCAATACGGCAATCTACATGCTAAGTATGAGATCCCTCACGCTTAACTTTTTTGGGATATAGTGGTTACAAGATTTTGACCGCTTGACGTCTGGTGACCCCAAATGACCTTGAACCTCCACCAAAACCATTGGGATCATTTAATCAATATGGACAATCAACTTGTGAAGTGTGAGGGCCTTCACTCTTAACCTTCTCAAGGTATAGTGTTTACAAGGTTTTGACCTTATGACCTCTGGTGACCCCCAAATGACCTTTGACCTCCATCAAAAACAATATGGATCATCTACGCAATATGGGCAATCTACATGGTAAGTATGAGATCCCTCACATTTATCTTTCTGGAGATATTGTGTTAACAAGCAATTTTCAAGGCTTTTACCATTTGACTTCCCGTGACCCGAAATAACCTTTGACCTCCACCAAAAACAATAGGGGTCATCTACTCAACACGGCAATCTACATGCTAAGTAAGAATTCCAAAAGAAATATTTTGAAAAATAATTTTGGATTATTTTTCATAAAGTCTGCCCAGATATTATGACCAACTGTATCAAAAGTATTTTTAATGATTATTTCTCTTATTATTTTTTTACATTATGATCGTTCTATTGTTTCGTTTTATTATTTCCGCCATCTTGGTTAGTATGGGTTCCTGCATAAAATATCAAAAATCATGCTTTGAATTTTATGTGTAATCTGCTACAAAGATATGTGGGGTTTTCAATCAAAATATATTTTTTATGTTTATTACTATCTATTTTTATGCTACATTGTGATATCATTAGAGGTCATTTTGCTTTTTCCGCCATCTTGGTTGATCTGAATTCCAACAAAATGTTCTAAAACACAACTTTTAACTATTTGGCCTTATTTTAAGAGTCATAAATATTTTTTACGTTATTTCAATATATTATAATAATGACATGAGCAGCCATTTTGGAGTTTCAACCATCTTGGTTTTGAAACATGCTTTCAGCATGAAAGTATGTATTTGTATGTTTGCAATAACCGAACAAACATAAGTATATATATATATATATATATCAGTTTGCTTGGAAATTGTATCACTTTTTCGAGTGATTTATGCCTTTTCTATTAATTTTACCACGGTCGGTGGCCATTTTGGAAAAATCGAAGTTCTGCATCATGCACGGGAGGTTTTTTTTTTGTCTTCCTAGACACCATCACGTACTCAATCCATTGAAAACAAATTCTTTACAATTTTTTCGCAGATTGGTCAAAAATCATCTAATTCTGGGTTTCTATAAAACAGTGTTGTTATAAGAAGTTTTTTCATTTATAAAAATGATTTGGATCAACTGCACGGAAGGTAGCATCAAAAGTTTCTTTACTTGTCGGGTTTAACTTTCAATCTCAAGAGATTAACAAAGACTTACAACAGACAATGTTCAAACACATATGCAACGATGGTTTCAAGGACCCATCCGTGAGCCTGCCAAGCCTATGCCCCGATTGTTTTCGCCCTGTATTGTATTTTAGAGACCACATGTTCAATATGGGCTCAGATGATGTGCAATCGCCCCATATGAACTACCCACCTGCAAAGAATGGGATTCGTACACATTTTCCTCTTTGAGATATGACATTAAAAAGACTTCTGCAGTTTAACCAATGGTGACATCAAATGATGTTTAAACTCTACGAAAACAAAATCATTTATCTACTCAATACAGCGCATCTGCAATTCTGCTTGCCAAAAATAAGGCCCCTCACTGTCATCTGTCTTGAGATATTGGATTTTACAATGGGTTATCCAGGATTCCACTCTTTGGCCTCTTGTGACCCGAATGGGCTTTGACTTTCACATCTTTTGATTATTTCTACCAAGTGTGGTGTACTCTTAAGATAAGAATAAGATAAAATGAAATATTGTATTTGAAAAGTTTTCACACTTTTGACCTCTAATGAGCTTTTTGACTCCAACAAAAACAACTGAGATCATCTAATCAATACAGGTTATCCATATGACAAGTATGAAATCCATCAATGTAACCATTCCTTAAATATCTTGTATACAAGTAATTTTCATGGTTTCTACAGTTGGACTTGGTGACCCCGAATGAACCTGGACCTCTACTAAATATTGCAGAGACCATTTGCTTAATACTGAATACCCACATGAAAAGTTTGAGATTGAAATACATTTTCTTTCCTGAGATATCAATTTAACAAGATCTTCTACTCTTTGACTTCTAGTGATCCCAAATGACTTTTGACCTCCACCAAAACAATGGCCATCACCTACAGTATATGGGTCATCGACATGTCAAGTATGAGATCTCTCACCGTTACTCTTTTTTGAGGTATCATGTTTAAAAAGCTTTCAGCTTCACTCTCACGACTCTGAATGACCTTTGCACTTAACCAAAAATGAAGAAGAATCATCTACTGAATATGGATCTTCAATATGCTAAGAACGAGATCCCTCGCAGTTACCCTTCTTGAGATAGTGTTTACAAGCTTTTAACCTTTTGACCTCTTGCGACTCTTGCGATCTTTGAGCTTCACCCAAAAATATAGGGATCATTTACTGAATATGGGCTATCCACATGCCAAGTATGAAATCCATCCCAATTATCTTTTTTGAGATATCGTGCTGAAAAGGTTCCTTTGACCTCTTATGACCCAGATGACCTTTGACCTCAACTAAAAACAATAAGGATCATTGACACAATATGGGCCTATAGTCCTTTTTAACTGAAACAGGCATGTATTATTACATGTCCTTTATACCTATTTGTAAACTTTGTGTGGTAACTTCTTTTAATTTTCGTACACCTAAAAGTAAATCAAATAAAGTGAATCATACTCGTTAAATGTGTTATGAATATTATTTATCATTTGACATCTAGTCAACGAATGAAAATCCAATTATCATAAAGAGAAGTCCCCTCCCCAGAAAATCATGTATAATGACCTATATTAATTTTGAAAAAAAGCGATGACCCTAACAGTATGACACATGAGAGACCAAACAACAAAATTTCGTCTTTATCAAAACAATTCCTTACATGGTACCATACACGAAAAGTATTCTTAATTTTAAATCTTAAAAAGACACTTTAGGAAAAATATACTGTACGCTTTGCCATGCAGAGGGATATTCATCCACGCAATAGGAATAGATTCTGAGACAATGCTCTGTTTTATGGAGTTTTGTGCATATTATCTGCAATGACTAATATGAAAGGTATGAAATCCGAAAAGGGGCAATCTGTATATGTAGTACATCTAATTGCACACAAACCACTACTGAAACAACAGAACAGTGGCACTATTTGCAAATACTAAAAGAAATTTCACACGCACTACTAATGAAACAACACGTAGTACTAATTGCAAATGTACTACTGTACATCTAATTTTACACGTACTACTAAACTGGGAGAAGGCGCTCGGCAGTTTTCGAGAAACATAAAAAACACGAAGTTGAAGTGATGTCATGGTGTCATGTTGTTGAAAACACTCGCCCTGGCTGGCTATTCGCCATGCATGCAATCGGTCTATTGCGTAATGTAAGTAGCCAGCTGTACTGGAGTAGGGCCAAACCTTCAGACAGAACAGTAAAATCAATCATAAAATCGAGGTTAAATAAGAGCAGCAAATTAAGCAAACTGCAGTTTTATCTTAAGGTGAAATTTGTAGCATATCAATGTGGATGTGTTTAGCTATTTTTCATGAGTGGTCATGTAGGCTAGCTACTGATAGGCCTAACGTTAAAAATTTACCTATTTATCTCAAACGTGTTCTGAACACCTATAAGTGGACATTTCTTTATACTGACATCTCCTTTGCCGGTAAATTTTGCATAATGGTATTTTGAGTGGTACAGTATATGCGTTTATGGACTTAGACAAATTTGATAATGCTACAAAGCGCGGACGGTGGACTTAGTAAATTTGTGCAGTGCCAGGATGTGCTTATAATGTGGAGTTAGTCACTTTTTGTAATTTAAAGCTAGTATGTAATAACAAAAAAAAAGTTGTTGAGTAAGGCCCTGGATGATGATTTCTTCCTATTATACACATAACCATGTGGTTTAAATTGGATAAATGTTGAAGATCGTAAAAGAACCATGTATAGGGAGCTTCAGTGGATGGCTAACCTACACTGACCTTTAATGAGCACTATGTCTCTAGGTCAGTATTATTGCATTCAAAAGCTGGGCGTAGGCCTTGGCCCACATCATATTTAGTCACCCCAAATTTCAAAGGCGGGAAGCATCAATTAGTAGTACCACGTGTTGTTTCAATAGTAGTACGTGACGTGGAAATTGGATGGACTTCATATCCAGTTTGCCCTTTTCGGATTCCATAAACAGGCCAAGAACTAAGATGAAATTTCAAGCAATGTACTAGCTGGTAGCAAACTGTGACAAACATTGAAGAAAAGGCTACTTACTGGGAGTACTAGCCACCACATCCCCACTGGAAATCTGCAAAACCAATTAGACCAAAAAACGATCAAACCAATGTTAAAATGTAACAAGAAAGCAATCTCATCTCTGTTGCAAAACTCATCTCCACGTTTTGTCTACATATCTCACGGCAAAGGAAATTTCCCAGCATATAAGCAAATGCTGGTATTGCAAAAGACCTCTAAAAGGCTACCTAATCTTAGACCTTCGATTTCATCAAACACGCATGCATTATTTTTCATGGCTAGTTGCAAACCAACCAAGTCTGAACTTGATCAGAGACATGGTTTCAATCACCATTGGACTTCCAATCACAATAAGGCATCGGCGTTTGACCCCTGGTGACCCCAGATGATCTTGGATCCAAACCAAAAACAATTATGTCTTTCCTCTGACTATAAAGAACCCACATACCCAGTACGAAATCCACCCAAGTTTCCTTCCTTTAGATATGGTGTTAACATGGTTCTTAGGTTTGAGCCCCGGTGATCCAGATGACCTTTGACCTTTACCAAAAACAGGCTTTTTAGTGTCATCGTGAACCATCTACATACTAAGTATGAAAATTTTCCTTTCCTCAAGCTTTCTATCTTGAGATATCATGTTACCAAGATTTTCAGTTTAACACCCTGTGACCCCAAATGACCTTTGACCTCCTCAAAAAACAGTACAGTTCTTTCTCTGACCATAAGGCATTACCACACTAAGTATGACATTTATGCAAGTTTCCTACCTGGAAATATCGTGTTAAAAATATTTTTAGGCTTTGACTTCGGTGACCTCAGACTTCCACCAAAACAATAGGGTTCTTTGTTTTACCATAATGCATCTACAAACTAATGTGAAATTTTCCCAAGCTGCCTACCTCGAGATATCATGTTAACAAGGTTTTCAAAGTGTGATCCCGGGAAACCTAACTGACCTTTGACCTCCACCAAAACAGTAGAGTTCACTCTTACCGTACCCACATCCACATACTAAGAATGGAATTTATCCAAGCTTCCCACTTTGAGATATCGGGTTAACAAGACTTTCTGAGTTTAACCCCGGTGATCTCAGATGACTTTTGATCCCCACCAAAAACAGTAGGGTACCTTTACTTACTATTAGGCATCTACACATTAAGCAGGAAATTTATTAAACCTTCCTACCTACAGATATCGTGTTAACAAGTTTTCAGGGTTTGACCTCGGTGACCCCATGGCCATGTACCCACCCTGCCGAATTTGAACTAACACTCGCACTCAGATACTCGCATACATGCCTTCACATTCTGATGTCTGGAAAAGAAAAATATCCCATTTCCATATACACGTATTGCGATCCATTGAAACAATAGACTCTTGATCATGAGATGCTGGAGGTTTGATAACTATACTTTTCTGGGAAATTGTTTTTAAAATTTCCGAGCTATATTGTTCTCATGCCTAAATTTTATAATATAAGTAGATGCTTAGACATTATATGCTTTTAAAAGTGAAACATGAAGCTTAATAGCGAACTGTGCACAGTAGCAAGGGATCAAACAGTGTAGGAGAACGGATTAGCAATAATTTCTCATCAGTGTTCAGCCTGTTTAGACATGATTACGCCCTCTAAATTCTCTTGTAGAAAATTTTCTAATGTTCTGCTCATATGGGCAGAGCATGACAAAATTTTAGTTCACAACACATTTGAAGCTAAATAAAAATTTATTTGGAATTTTGGTATCTTGGGCCCAAAACTGCGATGCAAACCCCACAATTTTGTCCCTTGAGAAGATGCTTAATTCAAACAAACGGCGTTTGTACAGGTTAGCACAGTAAGCACCCGATGTCATACTACCCTGCTCCAAATCTTCCTACTTAATCCTAATTAAAATTGCAGTGTGGAAAAAATTATTCCTTAATTTTCATTTTCTTGGAAAACTGAACCATCAATTTGCCTTTTTTGTTAAACAATAACCAAGTAAATGAATAATATTGGAATTGTTTTAACATATTGTCCTGCAAAGAAATTATCCCCAGAAATCACTTAAGGATTTTGTTACGAAGGCTGATCCTTTTTCACGGCACACTCATACTAACGTCACATCAGTACACACAAAATTATGATCAGTTTATAGCCCCATGTATGCAGCAAGATTGATAGCAACCAAAATATGATTGCCCATGTTGTTTGTGAAGTATTTATGATGTTATTTTACAAATTAAGTGGTAATTGACAAGATTCTAGTCAGTGATAAATTTGCGGTTACATTTATTTGGGTTTGTGAACAGCAAAGCCAATAGGCAAAGTGATCCTCTCCAGAAGGAAATAATTTGTAAGTTACCACTGTGTTGCGTTACTGTTTTCATTAAGTTTTCACTAATTTTACATCAGCAATGATCAAATACATTGATGACAAGCTGTCATGGTCAAAATTCAGGTTCCTGCATTCGGGCATTACATTCCAAATATAAGTCCAGCCAAAGTTTGCTCCTGATTGTTTAGAAAGTTTCCACAAATTGTGAAATCAAAATAACTTTGAGTGCCCTTTGACCCCCACCCCAAAATGAATGTATGGTCTTCTAACCCAAAGGAAACTTCTACTCAATATGAAGTACCAACATGCCAGATGAGATATCCCGAAAATTTACCCTTTTTAACAACAAAATGTGTCTACAAGGTTTTTATAGTTTGGCCTTCGTTCACAAATGGGCAGTTTTATGCAATATTGGTATAAGACGTCATCAATATATTCTTCTAGGTTTGCGTTCTCGAGATGTTGTTTTCAAAATGTTTGCAGTTTGATCTACAGTCACCTCAAATGACCTCAAATGACGTGTGACCTTTATCAAGTGGATAGGCACATTTTACTTCAAGTGAGATTAAACCCATAAGCTAAGTGAAATTCACCTACTTCCCAATGAGAGACACATTATTATGTTCATAAGGTTTTTATATTATGACCTCTTAAGACCCCACATGACCTCTGACCTCCACCAAAAATAAGGATCATCCACTCAATAAGGGCATATATGAGTCAAGTATATGTTCATTTAGGTTAATACCTTTCTGGAGATATTTTGTTTACAAGCAGTGTTCATTATTTCCAACATCTGAAATTTCTTGAGCCTGAATTACCTTTAACCTCCATCAAATTCACTCTAGCATTTCTGCCTAATAAAGGGAACCTACATGCAGTATGAGATTCGTAAAAACTTTCCTTCTTTGAAATATTATGTTTACAAAATTGTCAGTATGCTGGTGGTTTCAAACAACCAGTTTGTCCACCACATGATCATTGATTGACAAAATGGGTCTTCTTTTAATTGAAGAATGTTATGCAAGCTCTGAGGTGGATTTTTATATGTGATATAAGCAGGGAGCTGCTACTTGAACAGGAGAAGAAACTTCGACTTTAATTTATGCCAATCCAGTTAATCCTAGACATCTTAAGGGGATAATCCTGTAAGGATCGATAATTGGACCTAAGACTATTCAGTTCTTTTGTCTTTCACTTACAATTGACACTTCTTACCCTTTGCAACTTCATTCATATCTCCTGCTACCCTAAGAAATGGATTAAATTAAACAATCATTTGATGTCGAGGATATTGCCAACAGCCAAATAAGAAATCCAGGCTAAAAATTCAAAACGACTGGTTAGTTCTTCGTAAGAATAGATGCTGGTGCTAGGAGTAATGTTAATGCCATATGCAAATGAGCAGACTTGGTGACGAGTCTATACTCTGCAGTTGAATTTTTGATCACTTTCCCCACAATTGCGCATATTGTAAAGGGTTTATACATATTCGGCGTGTAACAAGGAATCAAAGCAACACTTACGTATAAGCGACACTTCGCGACAAAACGAGCAATTTAATTTTCATTTCAAGCGACTGGCAATGCTGAAGTGATAGGCAAAATTCGGCGATGTCCTCTTCAAGATGTAGCAGACGACATGTACCTATTGTGCTTAGTTACTAACACCTTTTAAGCTTATTGAATCTTCAATGAAGTACAAAGGGAGAGGGATTAGGGGTGTTAAATAGTTTACGAGTTTGACCTTGGCGGTAAAATCGTCGTCATCAAAGGGATTTGTGAAGTTTCTTCTCTTGTCCAAGTATTCCATGATATAAGTGATGTGTTATTAAGCATACTGACCCATTCATCGGTCATTACTGGACTGTAAGTGAGACTACCACTTGCTGCCTCTGATTTCCAGCAGGTTAAAAATGAAAGATGTAAACAGGAGTGTCACACCATGTAAAATTAATAGACTCCTTCAAGGCAGCATGGGTTACTCACATGGCATAAGATTCATCAAACTATCTTCTTGAGATAAAAAGTTAAAAACGTTTTCAGAGTTTGTAACCCGGGTGTCCTCAAATGACATATGACCTTAAGAAAACAATTGGGATCATCTGATTTTAAAGGGCATGAGAAGTCAGGAAAGAGGGTCATACCCATTTATAAAGAGCCCTTCAGGTTAAAATGTACAATTCCATAAATGAGAGTTCACAGAAAGCACTTTCCAAGCTTCAGTCCCTACTTCTTCAATAGAAAGTTTCATTGACCTACAGAATTATGTTATATACATATATATATATACATTTTTTCCTTGACACCTGGCTAACTAACTAACAAATTGACACCTGGCAGCTTTTCTTCATATTATGAAGTGTATACCAGTATGTTATTGTGATCGTAGGCATGGCCAAATAAACAAGCGATTGCCTACTCTTTCGATGGTTTTTGGAACTTCTGTTTAAAGTTTCCTTTTCTATTTTAAGCTTTGGGGTCTAGATTTTAACAAAACTTTCAATGATTATTTCCGCAATAAAATTGTTGAAAAACGTTTTAACCCATATTCAAATAAATATGAGATTCATCGACTTTTTTCTCCTTGAATTGTCTATCAGGTGTTCACAGTTTAACCTCTGATGATCCCAAAAAGAACTTTTCCCTCCATTAAAATTATGAGGGGTCATTTTCTTCATAAAGATGATCTACATACCAAGTATTCAATTCTTGAAGATTACCTTTGAAGCCGCAGCCGAGTTTAAATAAACTCAGCTTCAAAGGCATTTGCGACACCACAAAAATTGCCTCTGGTCACGACACAGCATAAACTTTAGTACAAAACTACGACAACACAGTTGCTCGAAAATATTGTGGTCCGCTTGGAAAATTGCAACTGTTGCAGCTATTCAAGACAGTTTGTAGAGGGTCACTGTGGTCTACCTTCACCCTTGAAGGCTTTCCAAACCATATATGACTGCTGAACAAGGTAATATGCCGTACGTACAGCCTGCTATGCATATATACGTAGCAAACAGAGCAGGATAAATACTATTGGGTAACAGCCCTTTAAGGCTACATCGTGTTTCAAGGCAGTTGTGATTATATTTTACCAATTTAATGGCCTTTAAAAGATCATGGTTGGGGTAGATGAAAAAATCGAGGAAAATATATTAAACATATCCCAAACCATGCTTTTGAATAGTTTTGTAAGGTTGAATATACCATTAACTATTTTTTTAAATGAGCGGTATTTCATGACTATTGCGTGTGGCCAAAATTTGGTGGCATTCTTTTTATATTAACTTCCGTATTTATGATAGATAGCTCGGCAACAGAGAAATGACCTGCAAATTCCACCTGTGATATGTGTAGTGCAAGTATAAAAAGAGCATGTACAATAATAACATTGAGGTCATCCCTCTGCGAAGCTCAAAATTTGACACAAATCATGCCATAAAATTGAAAGCAAAGATCAGTTGCTAATAATCATAAATGTTTTTACACAAGTATATTTGAACATTTTGACTACATCTCTGTGAGGGTTTTGCAAGTATGGCTCAATTGCCATGGATTATTACGGAAATTTTTTGTTCGTAATTGGTCGTTGTTCGTTGTTCGACAAATAGTACGTACAAGTCACAATTTTTTAGAGGTTTTGCATGCAGTGTAAGTATATAATAGTCACGCCTTGGTGCTGCCTACTTTATTAAGGGTCCCCTGACATCAGGAACATTCACTCTTTCATTTCTTTACCTCTTGTCAGGGTTTCTATGACTATTTTAAGCTACATTTAGCTAGTTTGTTGGGACTGTAATACATATGAAAGTACTTTGTAGGCTGCTTAAGGCATAGTAATTGGTGCAGTGAAAAGAATTTTTACTAGAATTTCCTTTTGACATAACTATTTCTCATGTTGCCATCAAATTTTCTATTCATATAAAAGTCAACAGAACCATAGGGACAAATAAAGAAGGAGATTACACGCATCTGTCCTCACCACCCAGGGAAGTTCTCAAGATAAGCTCCTATATCGCAATATCGGGCTGTTTGGACGAATCTTATGTGCTGCAATCACTTCTCTGCACCGACTGCTCCGAAATGATTTAAGAATGTCGTCTTAACAACCACGTTCTATATATATTATAGTTACAATGAAAAAAAATGGTGCTTCTAGCTCTACTGCTCAGAAAGCCCATGCTTCAGTACTTGTCAAATAATTAAAGATCTCGTGGTAGGGTTAAAGTGCCACACACCATTGTACTGAAACAGCCTGGAATTGTCAGTGTTAAAGCTATCACCAACTCAACGCAGTTGAGATGGACAAGTCATTTTAAAAGTCCCGATTTACTTTTTGCTCAAAACTCATACTGTATAAAGAACTCGCTCAGGGAAAATAGAAGAAGGATGGCCAAAAAAACTTTGTAACAAGCTAATCTAGATATATGGGGAGATACGTATGGCTCAAAGACATGTATGGTGTGGTTTGTGAATCCAGACGTCCATTTGAGCAAAAGCACCACAGGATCTATAACGAAGCTCATGACCACACACAACTGGCCATCCTCGATACAGTATATTGTCTAAGATGTTACAAAGAGGCCACTCCCAAGCTGGATTAGCTGCATGCACACATGATAGCTTCATACAAATCTTATCAATTCACCAAATCCTCCAAATACAGTCATCACTGAAATTGATGGGCAGCAGGGGAGGGAGAAATGGGGCATCCACATATGCTAAACAGGATATCCCTCAATGTAACGTTTCTTGAGCTACTGTGTGTCATTGCAAAATAAAGCGGCTAAACTGATTTTTTGCCTCTAGATTCGATAGTCCTTCACCGTTCATGAAAAAAACTTCACTGGCTTCCGATCGAAAAACGCATTAAATTTAAAATATGTCTTTACGTTTACAAATGCTTAAATAACTGCGGACCAGTTTATCTTACAAACACTTTGATCCAGAAACCATTACCTTCTACAGGTCCCGTCACAAGGTCTGCCAGTGATACAACTCTCTTAGTAGTTCCATCTAGGAAGAGACATATCGGTGACAAAGCTCTCTCGGTAGCTGGACCCTCACTCTGGAACACACTTCCGCGAAACATCAGGGAAGCTGAAACAGTCACTAGTTTTAAAAAGCTCCTCAAGTCTCACCTGTTCTAACTGTACTTTTGCGTTTCTTTTTCTGTGTTTCAGCGCTTTGATCTTTTGGAGTTAGCGCTTTATAAATATTGTATGTATGTAAGTTCCACAGGTGTATTCACATGTGAGTGGAAATTTCCAAGATTTACACTTGTCAGTCTGCTTACGTAATTGTTTCGGTTATTAATAGGGAATTCTCATTGTTCGTACAGCCACGTATAGTTAGCCGCGTAAGTTGTATTGGAGAAAGGTCTGGGAGTATTAAGAGGTCAAGCGGTGGGGTCATTATGTAAACTTGCTATGGAGGTTGATGGGTGTGACTACCGTCCAAAACGTAGCTCTCGGGGAAGCGTCAACGCGTGTCGTGATGGACTGATGGACCGTCGTGTTTTATAGGTTAGCTACCTATATGATGTAGTTGCGTTTGGGTTCAAGTTTGACCCGAGTCTTGGTCTTAAGTATTAAGGGGATTCGTTGATGTATGCGATCCCTGCAGCTTTTGTTAACGTAAGGTGGACGTTTTGGCTGGACGTACAGGTCTAAGTATTGCCTTGTAAAACTTTCATACATCTCAACCGTAGTTTGCCGGGAGCCCATCGACACAAAATCCCGTAACGTTATCGTTTTCTCATTGTAAGGGTTGCGTAGTCAAAAGTTGTACGCCTACCCAGCAGCCGCTAGGTTGAGTCAATAAAAATGTGTTTTTATTGTATGCCCGTTTATGGGGGAAAGAAGTTCCATTTGCAGAGTGCAATCTTTATCTCTCTTACAAAGAAAAGGAATTTTACGTTGGCACTTGCAATCACGCTGTCTATTTAAAAAGGGTATTTCACTGCAGAGTGCAGTAAACAAAGAAATGAATGTATGTTGTATTGTAACCAAGTGAACTTTAAATTAAGCAGTGAAATTTGTGTTAACGAAATTTCAGGAATGTGATTATGCTACCTTTAATGTCTGCTTTGATGCGGAAGCAAGACCTCAAGTGTGTGGTTGCTTCATTGAGTGTTATAATTAAGTGAACTACAGAATTTTCATTGTTTGTCTTGTTCCAGGGTCTCTAGTTTGGTTTATTGCCGATCCTGATCATCGAGCCGCAAGGTCGATGCATGTACATAACATGTAACTATACAAGGAGCATACTTCGTCAACTCTCGTGTGGTTTTCTATTTGCTTAGTCACCCCGACCCTCTAGGCGTCCCTCCTATCCCACTACCTGTGACATTTAGGGGACTATCCGGGAAAGAGTCGTCAACGAGTCGCCGATTCGCTAACGAGTCACCAACCTGAACGCCGATTGCAGAACCATAAAAAGACGCGAGATCGTCACCGTTTCATCGTCGAAGTAACTACGAACTTCCATCGTGTTGTTTCAGAATGTAATATTTATTGGCATGCACATGTCATTCATGAAGGTTTCTCCCTATGCTGTTGTGTTACTGTTAGGGTCCCTCCTATTACACTACCCGTGACACTGTGCATGCAGTGTACCAGATTTTCCTATTATCTGACCTAAGATGACCTTTGACCTTCACCAAAAAGGTCATCTAGGGCTCTGGTACAAACAACGCACACATACACACACCGTCATGAATACACAAATTTCTCTTGCCTATAAGGCAAGGAATAAAAAAAAAACAAAAAACGAGAAATTTTGATATAATTAACTTGGAAAACTACGTATCAAGATATCTGAAGCTTGATACACAGCACTTCAATGCTTAAAGTACTGAAGTACTGATGCTTTCACCTTTTTCACTGCTGGACTCCCCTCCTGGGGATGCTTTGTTACTGCCTTTCTTTTCACTCCTTTGTCTACGTGATGGACTGACCTGATTATTCCAGCTGCTTCTGTAGGTATAATTATAGAGGGACAGTGGAAAGCCCACAACTTTTCAAGAAAATCAATCCTGATTTATAACAAAGAGATGGCAACTGGTACTTTTTACATTCCCTGCATGGTACATGACCATAGGAAGCAGGGAAAGGGGGATATTGCCAGAATTCCTCCATCTTGCGGCAGTTAACAGCATTACTCATTAAAAGATAAATATTGTGTTAATAAATGTTGCATTAACATGGTAAAGGCAGAATAGTTCCTATCATATTTGAACCATTCAGTGTCACCAACAAACTCTGGCAATAGCCTGCCTACCCAAAATATTACCCATCTCTTCCCAAAGATTACAAATTACAAAAATTAGAAATGTTGAAACATTTCAAGCTGAAGGTTTGGGTGAACAAATTTTTTACAGTTAACAGAGCAGTGAATTTCTTTCTGTAAGGAGCTTCTTCATTAAAGATAAGATTACCCAGCTACATCTTTAAATTATGATTGAAAGTGAGAAAAATTATCCCATGTGTTATTAAGAGTATGTTTCCCTTTAGAAAGCATTGGAAAATTTCTTCCACATTTATAGTTCATTCCACATCATTTTTAAAATATCTGTACTGTTGTATCTATTTTTCAAGGCAGTTGTCAATTAACGCTTTTACACATTCTATGAAATGGACTACACTCTCTTAACTACAATCTTGGACAAACTCGTTAGGACACCCCGTTACGGACACCCCGTTACCCTTCACAATGGGGTGTTTTTTCTTTCGATACGAGGAAAATAACAAAGAATAATCAGCATATTCTGAGTCCATATTGAAGTTCTTGTTTATATAATACTATTGAGGTTGAAAGCAATGGGGATAGCTAAATAAGTTTAAATCGTCCTCCCGTTCAGGAAGCTATTTTCAACAGCGACGTATTTTGGGCTCACACTTTCTGAACAGATACCAATAAAAAGAACATCCAAAAGAATCACGTGTTGTATCCTACGTATTACTTCATATTAGTTTACCGGAAATAAGTTGTCAAGTACTAGAATGCATATTCATTTTACCTTAACGCAGTTACTTTCATTTGTGTAGCCGAAACTATACAGAAAACATGCCATGCATGCTAACTTGACGAGACCTGCAGTGAAAGCTAAGTTAAATAAACGCTCTACTGTTTGTTTTGAGAGCAAATTTAAAAGCACAACGTAAAGAAATTAATTCGGTCAAAAGAAGGCACAATTGATACGTTATCAGCTTCATGTAAGGTGTTAAATGTGGTCACAGACGTCGAATTTGCTTCAAAACATGAGCCCTAACGAACGATCTACCATCGCTATAATAAAAGCTTGGCTTACAGTTCTGACTTTAACATTTCATGGTAGATCGTGACGCTCTTTCAGTTAAAATCTCGTCTTCTTACCACCAGTTTGCAATAGAAGTGAGACTCTTCTATCCATGAAAGAAACTGTTTGGTTTTCCGGCTCACAATAATAGAAGAGTTATCATCTTTTTTTAATTAAAAATGCAAAGCTTATGGCTGCCTTAGAAGTTGTTACGGAACGTAAACATTTCTGCCTGGTATTCCCTACGAATACCTGAAACAGTCTATTTATTATAAGCGCCCCAACCAACAAAAAATCAGTGTAACAAATAACCAAAACACCATACCAAAACAATTTGTAATTCTAATTTCATTAGGCTAAAATCCTCAGACATAAAGGCCTCCGAAAAGACTTTTTTAAAAAATTTCACCACTTCTCTATTTGATCTCATAAATGGCTCTCTTGGAGCTCAGACAATCTTGGACAAAACTCGTTGGGACACCCCGCTCAACTTCACATTGTTGACCACAGTTATCCTGTTCACGGCATACAGCCACTCTTTCTGCGCTATATTGGGAGGGGGGGGCGGGGGTTTCATGTAAATCCGGGAATTGACATTCAAGAATATTATGACTAAGTGTCCCAACAGTGTTGTCCAAGATTGTAGTCAGGTCTTATGCATATGCATGTTTCTTTACTGTGGGATTGTACAAATATCATAAAACATTATTCGCCAGTGGTCCGATTAATCTTTGAAAGATCAATCAGTCATGCTCTAAACCTAACTTGAAATTACTGAGCTACGAGCACTACACATAATCTGCAATAAAAATTTAACCTGACCTATCAAACACATCACTAAAACATTATGTCAGCAAATTAGAGCATAAGGATAGTTATGGTGTTTTACCCATACCGCACTACTTGACAAATATTATGTATCAATAAAACTTGAGTCAAAACTGAGAAAGATTTGTTATGACTGTATTTTGGCAATATATATATATATATATATGCACACAAAGAATGACAGCGTTGATGTAAGAACTGTAAAAACTCATCGCTTAAATCGCAAGAGGACCTGCACGATTAATCAACTACAACTGAAACGATTAACTGTCAGCACTACTGTGTGAGACTTGAAAATATTTCTCTCAAGATAAACTTCTTTGAACATGTTTTAAGGGAAATATTGCGTTTGTTTTACAAAAACATTTCATATTTTTTAAACCAGTATTAATACATACAGAATGATAGACAATTCAAAATAAGGCAGAATGGTAGCTTTCGTTTCAAGAGATAAGGCTCTCACGGGAAGTAATACGGTTATTTGTTGAACAAAAGTAATTTGTTCACCCAAACTTTCAAAAATTCAAATGATGCAACATCCGTTTCTCTTGTAATGCAAGATATTTTGAGGAGATAAAGCTATTGCTAGGGTTTATTGATGAGACTCAATGGTTTAACAGTGATTTAAGGTATTTTCTTTGTATGCCATGTTGGTGCATTTTAAAAGCAATATTTCCCTTTAAATAGATGCATCAAACTTACTCGAAGTGCCAGGTTCATTTTCAGGAGGACTTGATACCTATGAAGAGAATATTTCTTCATCATTTACTCATTTATGCTACAAATGTGTTTTATATTTCAAAGCTTAAACATGTATGTTAAAAAGACATCTACTCCAATAAAGTAAGCATATAAGTGACATGTCTACAATGAAATCAGTAAGGCGAACACATAATCTGTAAAAAACAAGAGACAAATGGGTATTATGCTTCCTTGCTGAGTGAAAAGAAATTGAGCCATTAGCATACAAAATATTAGCTAATGTAAAGTTTGCCTGTGACTCTGGTGACTGCTAAATGACCTTCGAAAATGTTGTCAGTGAATGTTGACTTCATCTACTAAGTTTCCTATACTGTACGCCCATACCTTGAGCTCAAAATGACCTCTGATAGCCTCCAACTGGCCTTCGCCAAGTATGAGTTTCTTCCTATCAAGTTATGATATTTATTCAATCATTTGACCTGAGATGATCAATAAAGGGGCACATACGTCAATGTTGTCCTGAAAAGTTGCATCCTCCTTACAGACGTCGGTTCAACGTGGAAAATATTGGATGGTCACTTTAAGGGTTAAACATCATTAAATACGGTATTTGACGAGGGTTTTCCTAAGAGACGAATTAAGGATAAAAATCTTAATAATTCCATCTAAAATCGAGATACTTGGCATCTCTGCAAGATTTCCTATTTCTTTCAGTTATTGATTGAATGAAATCGTAATGTGCAGGAATGATAGTTTTGTGTTCATATTTGACCTTTGGCGTTCTTGGAAATTTGCTTTTCTACATCTGGTGATTTCACCTCTGACATCCAACAAAACTCATTTGGGTTATCTGCTGGATTTAATGCAACATCCTGTTAAGCACAAAATCTATCCAAGCTTTCTACAATGAGATATTGTATTAATCAGAAAGCCAAAAGGTTTAGTGATTCCTTGCCATATGATAAATTGTAACAAACAAGAATCACCCACATGACAAGCATGAGAACCCTCTTAGTTTTCCTACTTGAGATATTGTGTAAATAAGGTCAAAACCTTTTGAAACCTTGTAACCCCAGAATGACCTTTCACCTCCACTCAAAACAATAGGGATCACCTAACCTATACGACCATACACATGCTAAATATGAATAATCCACGGGTCACGTACGAGATCGCTAAGTTATCCTCCTTAACACATCATGTTCACGAGGTTTTGACCTTTTGCGACAACAAATAATCTTTGACCTTCACGAAAAATGATAGGTATCATCTACTCAATATTAGCAATCTAAACACAAAGTATGAGATCCCTCACAGTTATACTTCTTGAGATATTGTGTTTACAATTTTTTGACCTTTTGACCTCTTGTGACTCGAAATAACCTTTGAGGTCCAGCAAAACCAAAAGGAAGTATCTCCTCACCACCACGAACAATCCCCATGTCACATGTGAGATAAATCACAGTGATCCTACTTGAGATAATGTGTTTACATGAGTTTGACCGTTTGACCTCTGATGACCCCAAATGACCTTTAAGCTCCAACAAAGATAATAGGGATCGCCTGCTTAATATGGGCAATCCACAAGCTAAGTATGAGATCCATCACAGTTATCCTTCTTGAGATAGTACAAGATTTTAACCTTTTGCCCCCTGGTGACCCTAAATGACCTTTTCTCCACCCAAAACTACAGGGATCATCTTCTCACTATGCAAAATTCACATGCTAAGTATGAGATCCCTCACAGTTACCATTTTTGTGAAAGTGTTCACAAAGTTTTGGACTTTTGACCTCTGGTGACCACAAATGACCTTTGCCCTCTCCCAAAAACAATAAGGATCATTAACATAATATGGACAATCTACTTGGAAAGTATGAGATCCCTCACTGTTATCCTTCTGGAGCAATCGTATTTACAAGGAAATTTCAAGGTATTTACCATTTCACCTCTGTTGACCCCAAATGACCCTTGACCTCCACCAAAATGAATAGGAATCATCTTAATCCCATCTTATGGGAAATCCACATGGTATGTAAAAGATTTCTCACAGTTACACCTTCTTGAGATATCATGTTGACAAGGTTTTGACTTTTTGACCTTAGGTGACCCCAAATGACCTTTGAACTACACAATAAAACATAGGAATCATTTAATTAATATGGGCAATCCACATGCTAAGAATGAGAACCCTACTTGAGATATTGTGTTTACAAGCAAAGAGTCACATACACACAAATATACGCACACACGTTAAAAACGTTTTCAGAATTTGACCTCCAGTGACCCCATATGACCTTCGACCTACACCAAAAATACAAATGTTTTTTCCTACCATTAGGCATGCACATACTAAGTATGAAATCTATCCAAGCTTTTTACCTTGAACCTATTGTCATTGTGCTTGGTGCACAGCATAAACTGAGCCGTAAAACTTCATGTAACTAACTAACCAACCTTGAGATATTGTGTTAATTCAAGGTTTTCGGCGTTTGACCCCGGTGACCCCAGATGACCTTTCACCTCCGCCAAAAACAATAAGATTACTCTTCTCACCATAATGCATCCACACACCAAACATTAAATCTATCCAAGCTTCCTACCTTGAGATATTGTGTTTAAAAAATTGTCAGTGTTTGACCCCTGTGACCGCAGATGGCCTTTGACCTCCACCAAATAATAGGGCATCCTTCTCACTTTGGTGGATCTATATACCAAGTATAAAATCCTTCCAAGCTTCCTACCTACAGATATCGTGTTAACAAGTTTGTCAGTGTTTGACCTCGGTAACCACAGATGACCTTTGACCTTCACCAAAAATAGATTTCATCCCCTCACCATAGCCCATCCACATACTGTTAATGAAATCTATCCAAGCGTTCTACATTGACCAAGCCAACGTGCCCAGCTGGGGCCCAGCTAGGCTTTAGCTGGGAAAGCCGGGCTTAGGTGGGCTGACGGATATTATTGGGATATTGGTGCTTTGGACAAGCCAGACTTGTGAATGACTCAATAGCAATGTAAAAAAGAACCTTTCCCGTTATATCAGTAACTTTTTGTCCAAAATTGTTTTCAGTTTTTTTCCGGGTTTTAGCTGCGCTTTTGCTGGGCTTACCCGCATTGTGGAGCCCTGCAATAGCCCAGTTGGTGCCCATCTGGTCACGTTTGAAATGAATGCCCTCGAATGAAAAACTGATGTTGTTCCAGAAAATGAACTTTTCGATGAAAGTTTTTTGATAAAAATGACAAGAAAAAAAATAGCTCTTGGTTTTTTAATTGGGCTAGAGCGGTGACCCCAGATGACTTTGACCTCCACCAAAATCAGTAGAGTACACCTTCTTACGATGGCAAATCTATATATCAAGTTAAGTAACAGCGTACCCCAGCAAGTGTCACAGACACACGCATCATATACCCTACATACATACACACGCCAACCTGACTACATAGGTTCCTATGCTAAAGCAAGGAACCAAAAATGCACGAAGATTTACTAAGCTTGGAGACAGTATGCTGCAAAAATTTCAAGCACAAAATTTAACTATACCTTCAAGTTTTTTAGCTTAACATTTCTGTTGGAATTACTAGCTCCCTGTGGTGTTTCACATATGTCATGGTTTTGCTCCTCATCTCTTGATGCAGCTGCTTCTGTATGGGCTATAAAAATGTAACAAATGGTCCATTTCATCTGTGCTCAACAAACAGGAAAATCATTCTGGTTTGGGGGACAATTAGTGTGGTTCTCCAGCCGAGTGAATAAAGGCGATGACTTTTAAAGCAACAAGCTTGACAATCAGGAGGTTGGGGTTCGATCCCCGGTCGGGTCAAAGTAAGGTGGATTTTTCATCCAAGAGCAATCTAAGGTTTTCCCATCTGAACTGGCTTTTCAGAAGAAACCAGCTTTGATCTAAAATGGTGAGTTGCTTAGCCACCCGACGTAAAGTTGTAATTCATATGCCATATTGTTTCTCCCACATTTGTGGTCGCTTAGCATCGTAAACGACTTGCCCTTCAAGGCCTTAAATGTTATTACTGTCTATAAGTTACAAGTGTAACACACCTATTTTGGGGCATATGCTCTTTTCTAAAATTTTCTTATAACTGTTACGGATTTGATCATAATAAGGTATTTCGGAATGAACACGAGGAGCGCAGGTCAAAGGTCAAATGAGGGAATCCGCAGGGAACAGACAAACTTTTTTCCACCACCACTGTGGAGTTAGAGGCTGTATACAACCAATGAGATCCGCTACGCAGACACTCGGCTGATGGCGGGATGTTAACATACAAACATACAAAAATTACATGTACGTACGTAGGCACGCGATACGCATACTGTATACATTGTATGATTGTACAACGCGTACAACACGTACATTATGTAGACTAGACAAGACAGGAACTTAACTAATACTGCATTTAGCTAACTGCAACTCGTAAGCCCCACAGTACTCAGGATGGTTACGTTATTGATGCAGTTTAGCGAACATTGTCATTCGGCTTACAAAATTTAGGCTATTGAGATTTAGGCCTATGGAAGATGATGATGCATCTACAAATTTAATTCGATAATAACGAGTCGAGAAAACTTGGACTTAAACTAGTCTTTTTTGAAAGGGTTAACTAGCTTGTCCCTCTAACGTTATTAGTGTTTGCCACACTGAAAATGCCCGAACTCTAAACTCTAACGTCAGGACTAAAACACATTTCCAGTTAGAATGGAAGAAATGTGTGTGACAATGATCTCTCGAAAAATATTGTAAAGGGAATAATCTACGATTTCCCTTCACTAACCATGTAGGTAATCCTTGATAAAGTTCGTTAGCGTCACCCGGCCCACACCGTCTAGAGTGCATGCAGTACACACAATCCATAGTAGTATGCTCACCCTCTGTACTGATCTATCACACGATACTAAGCACTGTAGCTAGTCGCACTAGCACTGAATTTATATGTACTGACGTGCGTGCATATCATATACGAGTACGCATGCCGGTTATCTGCCTATAACTAGTTGTGCATATATACGTACCCTGCACTGAATGACCGTACTGACGTACGTGCGAGTAAACGTACGCTACGGTGGCTATGGAGAAGACATTCCGCATATGTCTGCTAACAATTCCATGTACTGAAAGAAAATTTCCTGAAAAGGCAGTAAGTTCGATTCATTTTGGACAATGTTCCAATTTTTACGAGTTTTCAAAAAGATTTTATATCACTAAAACTTCCTTTAACATCTCAAAGCATCTTTAAAGCTACTGGAATCCACTAAGTTTCTTTTACGAAAAGGACATTTCCCTGAAGGTAGAAATATTAAACACTACTGAAATAGTGAAAACCCCTCATTTGACCTTATTGAAAAGATCATTGCGCCTGCGCTGTAGGTAATTCCGAACTACCTTATTACTGTACTCGTAGAAAGGGCCCATATTTTGAATATTCATGAAAACAACCTTAAATTCTGAAGGCAGTTGTCCTGCTTGGTCCAAAAGTTTAATGAGAACTTTCAGATAATGCATATTATACATACCTTCAGGGAAAAGGTGATGATGGCCACAATACAGTAACACACACACACAAAAAATACATTTCATGTCCTGAAAACATAACCATGGAGTAGTACAGTACTCTCAAGCTGGAACCAATATTAAGAATTTGAAAACAGAAAAATGGAATCCTCTGTCCTTTGGCTGTTTCATATTAACGCACCTTCTTTTCGAAGAGTTAAGTTTCCTTCTTCTGACCGAGTGATTAAAGAGTTTGACTAGTGAATGTGAGGAAAAATATGGTATTAAGCCGTTGACTAATGAATTCATTTCATGTTTGAAAGGAATAGTTTAAAGTTAACTTACAATATGTTCAACAGTTCTGCTATAAGTTCAAACCGAAGCTTTTCATCATTTGGAAGACACCTTTGCATTTTACTTTCTAAAAGTATACGGTATTGCAGGTTTCTTGAAACATATATTGTGCAATGATGCTTTTGATGATTCACCAAAGTTGACACAACACAAGCACTGGCAAGGCTAAATAATGCAATAGGTGAAATAACTTTAGGGAATATAAACAGATCAGACTTAAAAAGGTTTAGATTACAGTAAGGAGAGATAATCATGAATCTCTCCCTTAAATATCCTAAATTTTTGGAAAACTTCAGACCTGCAATTGATGTAGGAAAATGTCATTACCTTTTTTCAAATGTCATTGAAACGAAAAAAGACCATAATGCAAAAATTACACTTTGGAAGGTTCCCAGAGGTGATCATGATATATTTTGCACCACATGGCATCTTCAGTTCATAATACACCAAAAAATTCTTAAAATTAGGATCTCAACTTGATTTTCCTCTCACGTGCTTTCATGAGCACTACAGGCATCTGCATCCCTGCAAAGGGGTAAAGGAAAATGTGACCGACAAATATTTCCAAATATTTTCTTTTTTTTAATCTGAAGGGAAACATGTAGGAGACAGGTTACAAACCTAACAAATTATTCTGTGCCTTTTTTATTATTTTTTACACCTCTGACACTGGTTGATCATTCAGTTGTATCCCCTCCCCCGGTCCATGGAAAAAAACACGGATACTTCATTGAGAATGTGTGCCATACCTGCCAACCTTACAGCGAAAAAAAAAACCCAGAATCCTCTGGAAACTGTGGGGCACTAAACCACTAATACATTTTTATTACGGTTCAAACCCTTGAGTCTAATGACTCTTAATTGTTCATAATTCAATCACTGTAAATGGCGAAGACATAAAACAAGTTCATTCTAACAAGTATTTGGGTACTACAATTGATGACAAGCTTACATTTTCTGATCTTGTTAAGTTAACAAAATGAAAGGCTCACCACAGACTGTTTTTCCTCAAAAAATTGAACAAATTTCATGTTGATACTACAATTATGCATTGTTTTATCATTCGGTAATTCAGAGCGTTTTAACTTTTAACATTATTTGTTTTCATGGTTGCTTGCTAATGAATCCAGAAAGGAAATCGACAAAGTAGTTAACTTGCCTGGTCGTATATGTGGCAATGAATCATTGTTTCTTAGTAATTCTTTTATCTTTCCGGATTTTATCCAACGCAAAACTTATAAAATTTTCAAAGACCCATCTCATCCACTTTTCCTTTCATATAATTTTTGCCCATCAGGCAAAGGTATTCGCGTGCCCGGGTAAACACTAACAGATACAGGTTTTTGTTTGTACCGCACTCCATTTCGATTTATAACAACAGGGCAACCCGTTAATGTGTTTTTCTCTACTCTTAAATTCGTCTTTTAATCTTTACTTCTTTGGTTAAAAGTATTTTATATTGGTATTTTTATACTTACTTTGCTGTTGAATGTTGTATGTTCTGCTGCCACGAAGGCAATTTTCCATTTAATGTGGATAATTAAGTGTATCTTATTTTAGCGGGGCCGGGGACGGAGCCTCTGGACATTCCTGGGTGTTAGCATTTCTTAAAGGTCACTCGCAAGCAGCTATATGTAGGGAGAGAACGGGTTATTTGCACAATGTGAGCCTTATAGGTGCACTGGCTAGACTATATCTAGAAGTGGCTACATTTTAGAAAATATTATTCACTAGAAATTGTTCATTCTGCTAGCCCATTACTAGCTGATGATGTAAGTAGTAAAATGAATTTTTCATTTTTTTTCAAGAGCGCCCCAAAAAAATTTAATGTTCACATTTTTACAAAGATCCCAAAGGTATATCTACAAGGTGCAAGGTGGGAAATGGAGGGTTTTTTATTTTTCAGGCTCAAAACATGCTTACTAACGTGACTACTGAAGACCACTGGTCTCAATTTTCTGCATATGGTACCTTCAAAGATGCATATAACCAAAGTTACATCACATTGATAACCAGCAAAAACTCACTGAAAATTTATAAGCCCAAATTTTTTTTCTACTGTTTATGCATAAAATGGCCGAAAATGACCCCTAAATGACCTTTGACTCCACATGTCTGACCCACCACATGACTCATTATGCATTCATCGTTTTGTCCAAGTTTCCTTACATTTTCACCAAGCATGTACGTGTTCATGAAATATATGTCTGAAGTTTTAATACTTCATCGTAACAGTGTTTAATATAGGAAATATACCCTAAGACTGTTGAAAGAAAAGTTGACAAGACACAATGTCATTCAATTACTGAATACGACTTTCCATGCTTAACACAATTTGGGGATGAATGCAAACTTTATAGAAAATTTGAACAAAAATTGTCGAAAGAATTCTTTAGGCAGGGGTAGGGCTTAGTTGACAAAAAAACTACAGAGATATATCAGAAGGTTGGGTTTAGTGCAGATAGGCCTATATATTAAAGGTTAGCCCAAAGCAAAACCTATAGATCAAAAGAAGGTTCCCCCCGTATCAACATCCTCCAACTTAAGCTGGAAATATATTTTAGATGGTAAGATGAGGGCATTTTGCACGAGTCAGGTTTATGTTTAAGTTTTTAAATAAACCAAGTGGGGTGCTTTTTATGCCCATGAGCAAACTGAGACATTAACTGCACTTCAGTACACACTACATAAAGAGCGCTGTATACGGCATAATTGTCTTTTCTATCAAACCATGATTTTCGGGACAAATTTTCTCCCGGTTGGAAGACATTACTTTGCTAACGTTTTCGCAGATTCCAAGAACTCTCTTTGTAAACTAGTCACGACAGTGTAGCAAGAAGTTACTAACAACCGTCTCGTGGGGCCCGGTTCCTTTGGGGAGCAGAAATCTTTTGATAATACCGTTTAATTTTCGCCTTTTGGTTCTTTGCCAGAGAGTCGAGGATTTCAGGATTTCAGGATTTCCTACGATCGCACACACTTTTACTACACATCACTCGCATGCAATATGGTAATCTTATCTGAGGGTGGCTAAGGCAAGACAGTATAAGTAGATGTTGCAAACGATAATGTAATAATTAACCGATAATGTAGCAACAACTGATAACGTAACAAAAAATTACCGATAATGTAATAACAACCAATAATGTAACAAAAAAATTACGAAAATATAGCTACTACCCTTACTGAAAATGTAGTCAAAATTTACCGATTGTGTGAAAACTCCTATTAACCGATATTGTAGTAAAAATATTACCGATAATGTATTAACATTGATTATAAGCGTTAAGGAGATTTAATAGTCCTATTTCACCGAGGCCTACGCACCGGTATCTTAGTACGTTATACACATGTGCACACGAATGCAGTGTGTAAACATGCATTAAGGTAAGTTCGTTCATTAGAATGCACAAACGCACGCAAGCACTTGTAGTGTTTATAAACGTGTGCGTATGTTCGTACACATGCATGCATGAAATCCAGGCCAACTCGATCCAACATTATAAGTAGTACGTTTCAATGATAAAAAGTGCAAGATCTAAGATCGTAAGAAAATTCTACACATGAATTACTTTCAGCAAGACTTTTCTGGGATTATTGGGCTATAAAAAGAAGGATGATGTATTCTTTGAGTGTACGCCTATGTGTAGGTATGCACACAAAGGTAGGTATCAGGTGTAATATGAACACATAAGGCCCCTAGCTCGGCCTTTGGCTGAGATCAAGTGTAGAATCTGTTCTTTTCAGTCAGTCTAGAACGTGATCACTCATGACAGACCCAATCATCACAGACGCCTGAAGGTCAAGAGGTTGATCATGTTTAGTCCCTCGGGGATGTGGCTCGATCGTTGGGGAGCAGAACTCCTTGGGTGTAGTGTTTGGATTTTCCCCTTCGGCTCTAATTCGCCAGAGAGTCGAGGGTACTTCGCAAAAAGTACGTTCACATTGGAAGGTATGCATACGTTTGCAGGTACGCACACGTATTGCGCAATCGAGAAGCTTTGTCTAGCTAAGAAAAGTTATGCCTAACAACACAAAATATGAATAAGGTTATTTCATTAATAAGTGCCATTAATTACTTTTGTCTGGAATTATTGATGCAACGATATTGTGCTTTCTGCAGATTCGCCCTCTTGTTGCAATTACCACGAATCGGGATATTCAAACACCAACTGTCATGCATTTCTATACCGACAACACATGCATACATTACCTTTGATTTCCTGTTTAACACATAAAAATGAATACAGCAGAGGCTATGTGTCAAGTTCTGTTTCTACCAACACAATAATTTTATGAAATAAAATGTGTCTGGGTTGCCCCTCAACCCAGGAGGGGGATAAAAATTCTAAATCATGAAAGGTATGAAAGTCTTATGCAAATTGAAAGGCCTTGGGAAGTGGCATTTCTCGGCAATCTGCAGATATCGGCTCTCTTGCCGACAAATTTTCTGTAGTCTGCTTGCCAATGGTGGTGGCTCTTCGCATAGATAGTGTAACTTTAAAGTTCCACTTCACATATGTCACCGCAAATGATACTGAAGGGCCCCCCCCCCTCATGTGACAGGTTACAGGCCCCTGAGGGTAAATCCGGCTATGGGTTATCATGAGAAGTTGATCCCACAGATGAGACAGTCGTACAAACCAATAAAATACCCGTCAGCCAAAATCTATCTTGTCATAAAGAAAACCTCATAAACGAGGTGTTACCTAGCTGCACCTACTCCCTCACTTGAGTTTTATTGACCTAGCAGATGTTTTACAAATACTCCGTTTTATTTACCAAGGCATTGCTAACCACAAAATTCTGTGGTGCCAACTCTCTTGACGGCAGGGAGTAAGTTTAATAACTGTCGAACAGGTGTTAAGTTATTGTGATTTATTGCTTACTTTTCTTCTATCATTTATAACATTCTGGGGGCTTGAATTTGACAAAATTTAGATTGAGGAAGGTGTAAATTTTCCATAGAATCTGATTTTTTCAATAATTTTATTTACAAATGTGTTCTTTTGAAGAAATCCCAGTGTCATAATATGTCCAGTACCAGTTAACCTTGAGAAGGCCATAAAATTAAGTGGCAGTGAAGGACATATCCTCCCTATTCATTGCCAACTCTTGCGACCGTCAGTTCTGTGGGATCGTCTTGGCATGATGTCTTTGTGGAGAAATAAAAAGGAACTTAAAAGTTGCGTTCCAATAACCACTAATGCGAATAAAGTTGATACTTAAAACAAGGTTGGCTTTAAACGAAAAAGACAGTATACATGGTCAGTGTCTGTTTCGGGATTTTACCCTTGTGATTGAAAGTTTAGTCTGCTATGCTATAGATCCCTTCACCATATTTAGAAAAGACAGCATGTGAACAAATGTGAACGAAACACAGGAAGATACAGGCGTATAGTTACGCAGATAGATGCAAATGTTCATACTCGTATACGACCAAACCTCTATTCGTACATACGTGCATATACACCAACGTGCATACGTGTTACTCACGCCGTGCGTACGTAAGCCACATGCAAATATGCGCTCATCCGTACGTACACAATATATACATGCATACATGGGTAGTAAAAAACACATTTGTGTATGCGTGCATACTTGCCTAGACAAATATTGGTATGTGTCTATACCAGCATACGTGACATAAACTTGTTTGTCCCGGGACCTACATGCATACTCGTGTACATATACCCATGCACACTTACGCACATGCCAGTGCATACTTACACACGTTCATAATTACATGTTTTTATGTGTACATACGTACGTATGTACATCCATAAATACGTAATGCTTGTTTTAGTACGTAAGTAAATACGTACATACACATCCCTAAATACATAGTAACCTACGTAGAAACCTACCTACGTACGCGGGTGCTAGCGCACGCCTTACGTACCCAAAGATATGCACAAAAGAAACCTTTGAATAATGACCCCCTGACGTGGTTAAAACGTTATAACATTATCAGTAATTTTACTACATTACCGGTGAATGGAAGATTTAACATTATCGATAAATTTCGGTAAGGTAGAGCTACCTTATTCCATTATCGGTATTTTTTTTTTACATTATTGTTTGTTATTACATCATTGGTATATATTTTTTGTTTCATTATCGGTTGTTGTTTCATTATCGGTAAGTTATTTCATTATCGGTTGTAAAAGCAGCTAGCTTTCTTTGCTAGTATGGTGCACAAAGCATGACGTCCAACATCTCTGCATACACGCAGTGTTTATTCCCAAACAATAAAAATAATAGAGCAAATCTCTATATTGTGTAATGCGGTCATAGATCACGAAATGAAGTGCCAATATACAGGCATTGAAATAAATCAGATTTTCATATACTATCAATATACAATAATCCGAAAAAAATTCCTCCCCAAATAGGAATGGTTGGTAGGTAAGGTATACTAGTGCTGCGACAGATGAATAATATTTGAAGAGATAAAGCTTTTCAAAAGAAACTAAATATGATTTAACTTCTTAAGTTAGTTAGCCACCCTACATGAAATGGTAATTTACAAGCCATACTAGGCTCGTCCACTTTTTTGGCTGCTAAGCAGCATGAAACAAGTGCCCTCCGAGGACTGAATTTGAACTTTTAATCTCTTCTAGGGAAAAGTGTACATCCTGAAAATACAACTTTCAAGTACTAAGTTTCAACAAATTTGTTTCGGTCATGTTCTAAACAGTTTCTAATGTATACATGTATACACAAATAAAAATCCGAGGGCTATCCACAAGTAGCTTAGCTAAGCTCGTGAGCATGAATACTCCTTTCAAACTCAAAAGCCGAAATTAAGTCCTGTATTTGTGTTACAAATGTCACACACAACCCATATACTCACGAAAACTGTGTTTGTTTAATGTTTGCAAATTCATTCTCTTATATTCTGTATTAATTTCCTGAACTGTTTGCTTCAAGTGCACTTTCAGAACGATCAGTGACAACTTTAGCTGTTAATGCTTGGAGAACTGAATTCAGCAATTGAATCCATTTTTTCCCGCAATGCTTGAATAGATTCCTCTTTAAGACAGGCCTACTAATAACAAAATTTTGTTCACAGGTAGTCTTAAAAGACACTTTGCCTTTTAAGGTTTGAGTGTACTGCCTTGCATACCATAACATAACTTTCCGAATCAATTCCGCTAGAACAACTTGGAAAATTTCTGGGGACTTAAAATTTTCTTGGTCGTTATAGCTGTCTACAATGATGCTGAAGGGCTTTAAATTGGTGAACTAGGTACTGGGTATCTGGTTGTCTGACGCAGGAAGGTGTCCGATACTATGCAGAAAGTCGTCAATTTGCTTGGTTCAGTTGCCGGGCAGTGATTCAGAGCAATGATCATCAATGAAATTGGCTAAAAACTGGGATACACACACTTTCGGTGGATAAGGAGATTGAATGCAGGCCCCAGGGGGCAGGACTGGAATCAAGTAGCACACTCAGCCTCGTTGTCTTCTGAGCAATACTTAAACAGGGAGTTATTATTCGGATAACAATTCCCTGCTTGAACAGGGAAGCCAAATCTAGCAAGTGTTCATCTACGATCAATCTCGTATATTGTAGGGTCCCCAATGAATTATAAGGCTTCCTGACCCTCAGAAGTTAAACTTTGCCACAATATTTTAACATAGATCTGTGCAGCAACTGTAAGTTTTGCACTTAAGATCTCTTAAGTTTGAATTATCAAGTAGTTCAATTTTCTTCCGCAGAGGTTTTACAGTCCTCTGCTAAAACCTTTCTATTACAACACAATGTGGGTTGTTTATGCTGCCAGGGGATAATTGTGTATTCTGACCCTTACTGTGTACTAATGTATGTGCATACAACAAAGGCAGGCATGCTGTTCAAAGTCACTGAGTTGATTCAATTGGTACTGCTAAGAACAAATGCATCAATAAAGAAACATTTCACAAGGCTGGGAGAAACACAAATACAGTCTCAACTCTTTCAGCAGTACTTTATCGGATTCAGACAAACGAGGTTTTGCTATCCAGACTGCAGGGGCTGTTGAATAGTCCTTAGTGATTAATCTTAATTTACCTGACATTATATACTATAAACCCTCATACAAAATGTTTCTGAAAGCCCGGCATTCTTTACTGATGTCTGTTGCTGAATATTACACTGGTATTGAAGTTGTATTGGAAGTCTTCGAGATACACTTTTTATCTTACTTTTAGGGTGCCACAGGGCTTATAATAAAGTAGGTCTATGCGCAAAGGCTGTTTATGAAAATGATGGCAGTAGACTTGGAAAGGAAGAGGGGAATTTAATATTCTGCTTGTGATTTGAGCAAGTTTGTAAAAAGAATGGGTGTGCCTACATTTTGATTTGATAGTATAAGGCCCATAGTACTTGAAAGTTTTACAGTGATAGCCTACTTTAAGAAGAGTAATGTTGGACTCCTTAATACTCTTTCTACACAGATTATCGAAAAAAAAAAATAACAGACAAAATGTATTACAAATTTTCCCGTAATTACTCATTTAAAGATTTCCAGGTTACCAAGATCAAGATAATTTAGTTGCTTCCAGTTCTTCCACAGAAAACTGATAAACAATATGTAGCGTGCTGTGGCACAACATTTAGAAACTGAAGACAAAAACTGAGAATAAGGTTAGTAGTACACAATTTGCCTTACTTTTCATGATTTCATTAAAAAAGATGAACATGAGGTAGAATAAATGCACTAAATTACACTGGCAAATGATTTGAAAAAAATCTTTCAACTTCTCCACTTTCATGTCCACTACTTCTTCAAATAAAAAAAAAATGGAGAAATTTCACATTGAACGCAACTTCCTGAAATAAACGTTTTCACCGTTGATTAAGGCACTCTAAATTGATCCAGTTCTGAAAGGAATGAGCAAAGTGAATTAGTCATAAACAGAATGATTGATGGCGCAGGTATAAGGCTTGAATACTGCAATGTGCGCTGCATGTGTGCATTGGGGAGAGGGTAGTGTGATTTTAAAATTAATGCATGTGATTTTAGGACGTAATAGTGTTCAAAGATGCATCTCAGCAGAAAACCTACTGTACAGTGAAAATGGTTTGAGTCAAAGTTGCAGGATTCTGCATTCATTAAATTGATATGCAAAGGCTTCTACTGACCTACCCATCATTATAAAATCCATCCAACAGCTGCAAGCTTGGGCGAGCAGATTACATTCTGTTACTTACTTGCACTTTTATCGGGTATTTATCTGAAGAACTCCTATACTTCTTCAAAAGTGCTTCGAACCCTTCCCTATTAATGTACTCGGCGACATCATCCTTCAGATATAAAATAAATTGTGTTCCAAAAATTTGATCTGTTGGAGATGCAAATAGTGGTAGAGTAATAATTTACCAATCACACCACATATAAGTTATCAGTGAAGTTTGATTATTACAGCAACATTAGGGGTTGTATATTTTTTCATCACCTTTACAATACTACAAAGCATACTTTTTCTTTGGACTCACTTCCCCTCGAGAACCATACTTCTAAAAAAGATGAAAAATGATTGTTTTTGACCATAAAATCAGTCATAAATTTCACTTTGCAAAAGGATACCTGGGTTTTCTGACCCCCATTCCAAACAAGCATTTTCCTTGCTTGTGAAAATGATGAAAGAAACAGTTGATACCTGTGATGTAAAGCTTTCATCTGCAAAATCTGATTTGGCTCCAAAAGGGAAAGCTAAAAGGCTCATGGACTCCTTGTTAGTGAGATAAGATGTTATACGGTGATTTTTTAGTTTAACAGTTTCACACGAAATTACATTGTATTAACCGTTGAGGGGTGGAAAGTCAAGGATCCATCAAACAGACTGATGTCATGTTAATATGGTCACAAATCAGTTCCTTGCTATTAATTTTGAGCATTACATGCCAAATTGAAGATCATGTTTACAAGGTTGTCACAGCTCAACCTTAAGTGATTTCAAATGTCCTTTTAATTCCAGCAAAAATTATCTAGAGTATAATGGGGTACAGGTATGTATATACATGACACATATATGATTCATACACATATTCCTCTTCTTGAAATATCATCACGCAGGGGGAACGTATATGGTTTAAACGGTTTTGACATGTTCCAATTCTAAATGACCTCAACAGACATCTTTGCTATTGAGAAAGGTCTTGAACTTTTTCAGTCCTTCTAGAACAGTTGGTATTGATTCCTTGACGAAGGCAAAAAGAATATTTGCAATCACACGGACGATTGTATATGTGTGTATGTGTGTGTATGCGTTTGTAAATACTGTCAATCGGGGACGTTTTTATGAATACACACCTACCAATCGGGGACCCTCATGAACTGGGGATCGTCCCCTTTTGAAAGAATAGTTTTAAATAGCCTGCTTGGGCTAAATAATGGAACCATGAAGATGTCTATTAAATCTAGAGGAATATAGGAACAGTCCCCATTGAGGTAGTGTTGTGGTACGTCCTCGTTTGCAGGTGGACTTGTGTATCACGTTATGTCCACGGTTCCCTGTGGATAATCACATACACACTTACAATAATATAGGTTAACGTTGATTGAAAATATTTTGAGCCCCTCTTTCTTTGCTGTAGCAGAGCACATCATTTTCTATCAGTGTACACGCTACAAGCTTTATCTACAGACGTCCGCGGTTGAATGTTAACATACGAGGGTCCCCGTTTGGGGGCATTTACAAGTATGTGTGTGTATGTGTGCATGTGTGTATGTGTGTCGGTAGGTCGGTAGGTCGGTAGGTCGGCAGGTCGGCAGGTCGGTAGGTAGGTAGGTAGGTATGTATGTATGTATGTGTGTTTGTCACGCTTAGCTTGTAACACGATATCTCATGATAGCAATGATGGATAATTTTCACACCTTGTACATGGGATCATAATATTAAGAGAAAGATCCGTATTTTCTTTGGTGAAGGTCAAAGGTCTTGTGATGTCACAATAGGTCAAAAAGAGAAAACCTTGTAAACACGATATCTCTAGGTAGGAAGCATTTCCTTTCTTGAAATGTCATGATTACAAAATTTCTGCAGTTTGACCTCTGGTGAACCCAATGGCTACTTTGATATTCACCAAACTTTACAAGGTTCTTTTTTTTTTATATAGAACACCAATATGGCAAGTAAGAGATTCATCAATGGTTCCCCCCTTGAGATATGTTGCTTACAAGGTTTTCATAATATGAACTCTCTGGTGACCCAATAGCCTTTGACCTTTTGAGTTTTTGAACTCAAGAGGGTTTTCTATTCTATTTAGGACACCCACATGGCAAGTATGAGATTCATCGATGCTCCTCCCTATCGAAAATGTGTTCAGCCCATTTTCACATTTTGCCTTCTGGTGATAACAAATAACCTTTGACCTTCAAAACAATAACCAGGTCCTTTTACCATAAATGGAACACCCATATCGTAGGTATAAGATAAATTAACGAATGTCTTCTTGCGATATGCCGTTTACAAATTGTCACATTTTTACCTCTACCTAAAAGACATTTGACCTTCACTTAAAATAATAGGGATCATCTACTGTATAGTATCTATCAACGTGCTAAGTATGGAAACCCACCTACTTAGCCCTCTACAGGTACCGTTTATATATGAGCAGATTTCAAGTTTACACCTTTTGACCTCTGTTGACCTCATATGACCTTTGCCTCTCACCAAACTTAACAGATTTTATAAACTTTTTACGGAACAACATCATGCCAAGTATGAGATTCCTCAAAGTTTCCGTTCTGGAGATATCATGCCCAGCTAAAAATTCCAGCTGAGCTCAGTTCAAATTAGAACTGGACTTGAACTGGACTTGCCCATATTTGAACTGGACCCAACAGGACTCAAAGGGACTTCAAATGGACTGGAATGGAACCACTTGATTTTAAAAGGACTTTTTGCTTAAGGGATTGAACTGGACTTTAACTGGACTTGCTCCTGTAGCAGCAGTTTAAATTAGCTATCGCTAAGGAAAGCGAGAACCATTGCAGTGGAATTTTTCTCAAGCAACAAAAATTGCTGGATTGATGAAAGTTTTCTAAACTTTCAACATAAAATTGCCTTAATTTGAACTAGGCAGTTGCCGTTAGTAGAGAATTGGTTCTGTTATTAAAGTCATTTTTAATTGGTCCTGTAAAGTCTAGTTGAACTTTACACGGTCAAGTCCTTTTACACCATAAAGTCCCGTTGAACTGATCACATTAAAATTCTATTGGACTGGTCCTGTAAAGTTCAGCAATACTGATCAAAATGAAGTCCAATTGAACTGGTCCAGTAGAGTCCAGTTGGACTGATCACAATAGAATCCTATTGCACTGGTCCAGGAAGTCCAGTTTAATTGATCACAATAAAATTCTAATGAGCTGGTCCTGTAACTTTCAATTGAAGTGACCAAAGTGAAATCCAATTGAACTGTGGTCCAGTAGTTTCAAGTTGAACTGATCACAATAAAATCTTATTGATTTGGCCCAGGAAAGTCAAGTTAAAGATCACAGTAAACTTCTATCAGATTGTTCCAGCAAAGTCCAGTTGAACTGATAACAATACAATCCTATATTGACCTGGTCCGGGAAAGTCCAGTTGAAATTTAAAGTCCAATTAAACTGGTGGGGTAAAGTCCAGTTGAGCTCATCACAATATAGTCCAGTTAAACTGGTCCAGCAAAGTCCAATTGAACTGGCCACAATGAAGTCCAATTGAACTGGTCCAGGAAGGTCCAGTTAAACTAATAAAAAAAATTCAGTTGAACTGGTCCCGTAAAGCCCAGTTGAACCAGTCTCAATAAATTCCAATTGAGCTGGTCCAGTACAGTCCAGTTGAACCAGTCACAATGAAGTCCAATGGAAATGTTTCAGGCAAGTCCAGTTGAGCTGGTCACAAGAAAGTCCAGTTAATCTGGTCCAGTAAGGTCTGACTAAACTGATCACAACATTTAAAGTCCAGTTGAACTGGTCCGGTAAAGCCCAGCTGAACCAATCACAATAAATTCCAATTGAGCTGGCCCAGTACAGTTCAGTTGAACCAGTCACAATGAAGTCCAATTAAAATGCTCGAGTAAGGTCCAGTTAAAGTAACCATAACAAAGTCCAATTGAACTGGTCTAGTAAACTTCAGTTGACCTGATTACAATAAAGTCCTCTTGAACTGGGCAAGTGAAGTCCATTT
Source organism: Holothuria glaberrima (assembly GCA_009936505.3). Taxonomy (NCBI): domain Eukaryota; kingdom Metazoa; phylum Echinodermata; class Holothuroidea; order Aspidochirotida; family Holothuriidae; genus Holothuria; species Holothuria glaberrima. The sequence goes on from WURT03285781.1 coordinate 41,767, forward strand.
AACCCAGTCACAATGTATCCCCATTGATCTGGTCCAGTAACGCTCAACTGAAATTTAAAACTGATCACAATAAAATCCAGTTGAACTGCATGGTTCAGGAAAGTCCAGTTGAATGGGTCCAGGAAGGTCCAGTTGATCTAGTACAATAAAGTTCAATTGAATCAGTCGATCTCAGTAAAGTCCAATAAAATTGGACCAGCAAACCCCATCTGAACTCTCTCAGTACAGTCCAATTGAATTGGTACAGGATGTCCAGTTGGACCCGTCCAGAAAAGTCCAGTTGAATCCAACTGGTTTTAACTAATTTGCATAATCGAGCTTAAATGCATTTTATCACATCAGACATTTCGTAGAATGTTTTTCATGGTTTCTTTTTTCAAATTTATTTCCAAAACGTGCAATATACACACTTTAACAGTTTATAACAGGATTAGCCCTTCATAGAATTGTTTTTATCAGTTTTGTTTTGTAAACTATATTTATTTACCTATACATGTAGGGAGCTAGATGCTGTGGACTTGATTCAGATGCATTGTGAGGTACACCATTACATCTGAACTACCCTTCTATAAGCCACACATGCGTGGTATTAATTTTCAAGGGTGTTCATTACTTGGAATTTACTGTGATATACCAGTTGATTTCTCAACTGGACATGCCCAATTTCCAGAACAGTCCAGTTGAAATGGTCCAGTTGAGTTAGTACAGTTGGGTCCAGTTGAACTGGACCTGTTCAACTGGACTTTTCAACTGGACATTCCCAATTTCCAAAATAGTCCAGTTGAAATGAATTTAACTTGTCCAGTTCAGTCCAGTTGAACTGGACCCAACGGGAATTTTCAGCTGGGCATGTTTACAAGGTTTTCACAGTTTGACCTCTGAGGACCCAAAATAACCCGTGACCTCCACCGTAAAATAAAAGGGGCCATCTATCTTGCATGGCCAGTTTACAAGACGAGTAAAAGATTCATCGAAGTTTTCTTAGTTTGACCTCATATGACTCAAGGCTACTGACCTTTGACCTCCACTACAATAATAGGATCACCTACTGTACTAGGAGTATTAACATACCAAGTATCAGATCCCTGAAAGTTACTCAACTTGAGATACTGCGCTTGCGAACAAATTTCAAGATTTACACTTTGACCTCTGGTGACACCAAATGACCTTTTTTTCTTCACCAAAAATAACAGGGATCATCTATTTTATATGGAAAATCCACATGCTAAGTATGAATACCCCCATAGTTACCTTTTTGAGATATTGTATTTCCAAGGTTTTAACCTTTTGACCTTCCGTGACCCAAGTGACCTTTGACCTCCACCAAAACCCAAAATGATCTAAGGATCTACTCAATATGGGCCATCCACTTGACAAAGATGAGGTCTCTCAAAGCTTTAATTCATGAGATATCTTTATAACAAGCAGCGTCGCATACACACACACTTGCACACACGCACACGACATCACCATCGCATAGATTCCCTTTGCATTCGACAAGGAATAAGAATGTGAAAATTTTGAACACTAATTCAGGGCTAACAGTTGAAATGATTCTGAATCATAATTTTATGGAGAATCCAGCTGAAGTCGTAGAGTCCATGGGTGTAAGTAAACAGGGGTGAAATAGCCATTTGGGGGATAAAATGCTTTTCATAAATTTGTTAATATTTTTAATTTTTACCTTTAAAGTTGGGAAACTTAGCCTGCCTCAAGCAGGATTCGAACCAGCGACCTCCCGCGTGCCGAGCGGAATGTCACTGGCTTGAATCTTGCTTGAGTTATCCATTCGAATATAAATATCCTCTTTCAGCACAAGGACTCTCTCTCTCTACACACACACATATATATATATATATATATATGTGAGACGAGCATAAGATCCTCACAGTTATCCTTCTTGAGATATGATGTGAATAACTAAATAAGGTCGATAGTTTTTTGGAATATTGTGACCCAAAATGACCTTTTACCTCCACTTAAAACAATAGGGATCACCTATCCCTGAACATGAACAATCCACAGGCCAAGTATGAGATCCTTTACAGTAATACTCCTTAAAGTATCATGTTTACAAGGTTTTGACCTTTTGTGACTCCAAATGACCTTGACCTTCACGAAAAATTATAGGGATCATCTACTCAATATTAGCAATCCACAAACTTAAAGTTCCTTCAGTTATCCTTCTTGAGATATGGTGTTAACAAGATTTTGACCTTTTGACCTCTTGTAACCCGAAATGACCATTAACATCCAAGAAAACCAAAAAGAAGTATCTTCTCAACAAGAAAAATCCACATGTCAAGTATGACAACCCTCACAGTTATCCTTCTGGAGATATGATGTTCACAAGGTTTTGACCTTTTGGCCTCCGATGACCCAAACGAGTTTTGACCTGCACCGAAAACAATAGGAATTATCTACTTAATATGGGCAATCCTCATGTCAAGTGTGAGATCCCTTACAGCTACCCTTCTTGAGATATCGCTTATACAAAGTTTTGATCTTTTGACCTCTGGTGACCCCAAACGACCTTTGACTTCTACCAAAAACGATAGGGATCATCTACTTAATTTGGGCAATTTACATGTTAAGCATTGGATCCCTCACAGTTACACTTCTGGAGATATCATGTTTACAAGGTTTTGACCTTTTGACATTTGGTGACCCCAAATGACCTTTGACCCCACTAAAATGAGAGGGATTATCTACTCATTATGGGTAATCCACGTGCTAAGCATTAGATCCCTCGGCGTTACCTTCTTAAAATAAAGTGTTTAAATGATTTTGAATTTTTGGCCTCTGGTGACCCCAAATGACTTTTGACCTTCACTAAACACAATAGGATCACCTTCTTAATATGGGCAATCTACATGCTGAGTACGAGATCTCTCATAGTTACCCTTCTTAAAACATTGTGTTTACAAGTATTTGACCCTTTTATCTCCGGTGACCCCAAATGACCTTTGACCTCAACTAAAAAAGGAGGATCATCTACTTAATATAGGCAATTCACATGCTAAGTATTAGGTCCCTCACAGTTACCCTTGTTGAGATATCGAGTTTACAAAGTTTTTACCTTTTGCCTTTTGATGACCCCAAATGGCCTTTGACCTCCACCAAAACAATAGGGACCATCTACATCATATGGGTAATCCGCCTGCTAAGTATGAGATCCCTCTGAGTTACCATTCTTAAGGTATCGTGTTTAGAAGCCAAGCATCACATACACACTTATACACACATATACACGACATCACCATCGCATATTCCTTTCAGTTTACCTTCGACAAGAAATGAAAAATGCTTTGAAAGGTAAAAGGAAGTTTTGTAATATAAACTTTTTTGGAAGGAGCGAAAAAGTTGGATAATTTTCCAAAATGAATTGAACTTATTAGCTATGCCAGAGAATTTTCTTTTAATACTTGGAATTGTTAGCAGACATATGTGGAAGTTCGTCTGCATAGTTACCGTAGCGTACGTATTCTTACTCGCACGTACATCGATCATTCAGCAAAGGGTACGTATGCACAGTTAAAGCATGGTGACAGACTTGATGGCAGATATGCATGCATGTACGTCAGTGACTAAACTTAGTGCAGTGAATGAGCTCGCGACGGTTTGTATAATTACTGCAGACGGCGTGGACCGGGTGACGCGAAAAAACTTTGTCAAGGATAGCCTACATGGCTAGTGGAGGGAAATCGTAGATTGTTTTCTTCACGGGGGGCTAAGAGGGCTTTAGCTCCCTACAATTTTGCAAAATTTAATATAGACTAGTAGTGGTGAAGACATAGAAATGCTCAGAAAATATTTCACAATTCTCTCTAGCATGCTGAATCCAGTAAGTTCTGGAACAATTCTTTCGATAACTTCAAAAAATTTTGCCTCGCTTTCATCTTCAGTTGTATCTAGCGGTAACGCCCACCGTTTCAAAAATAGGGCTCTTTGATTAATTCAACGTTTCCATAAATATTGTTCTACTGTGTATGCCTGATTCTAGAGAAACACGAAAATGCATCGTTGCGAAGTTCTATCCTCTTTTTCCTATCTTTGGATGGTTCTTCCTTTCAGGCTGGCCATAGTGGCAAACATATTTTGAAAGAGAAATGATTTTTCAGTTTCGTTGGGTGAGCTTCAGTGCAGTGGCGTAGCCAGGATCTTTCTCGTGGGGAAGCGATGGGGGCTTAACCACTTCATGTTTCTATCTAAGCGGAGCGCCAATATTGGTTGGCGCGCAGCGTACCCAGGAATATTAGCTAAAAGGCCTCCTAGATCGCCGGAAATGGCACTTCCTAGGCCGTTGCAAGCTGCTCGAATTTTCTAAGCATTTTGAGATCTCATGTCTTGATATGGTCATGACATAATTTATTGAAACAGAAAAAAAAAAGTCTAATAAGTTACTTTGCAACATCATGACATATCTTTTGTGAGTTTGACACCGGCATTGACATTTTTCGGAAAATCTGCTTAGTGGCGTCGCGCAGAGAGGTTGGTGATTTGGGGGGGGGGGCTACAGAAGATGATGCTGTAAGCCCACCCCAGATACACTGTCAACCGACGAATTTCTTTAGCAGCATTTAATTTACCTTGCTCCGCTGCATGATATTGTTTTCGTCTCCTCCGTCAATATTGGCAAGCGTTAAATACAACTGTCACATATAT
>WURT03285782.1:0-25196 GCA_009936505.3 Holothuria glaberrima
AACAACAACAACAACAACAACAACAACAACAACAACAACAACAACAACAACAACAACAACAACAACAACAACAATAAGCGAAGATTAAAAAACAAAACAATTAATCTCCCATTCTCCGATGTAGTGAGTTCCTTCAAAAGTTGACAAATATGGCACCAGAAAGCATCTAAGGACATGTAATTATTCAAAAATTAGACCCTCCCTTATTAGTCACCCCGGACCCCAGTTTTGGCCGTACCACTCTAAAACTCGTTCCGACGCCTCTGTTATAAAGTCGGCTTAGGGGTTTCCATGACAATTCAGTTAATAAGTAAAATTTCAAATCATGAAATCAGTTCAAAACTTTACCAAAGTTAACACCATTTTGGATCTAGGAAAACTTATAACAAGAAATATTTCTCAACGAGTACAGGTGTCGTTCCTCCCCTTAGACAACATCCATTCCCATTACACCCTAAAAAATATAAAAAACCGCCTGATAATGAGGGCTCGTAACATATAATTAATTCAACGCTCTATGAAACTTTACCAAAAGTAGCAACATTTTGCATCAAAGTCACCTCACAAAGCCAAACATTTTTGAAGTTTTGGGGTATCGTCCCCTTCATGCTCTAAGACAGCACCTATTGCCTTACACCTACCACAAAACTAGGAATTAGAATATTGCTAAATAATGAAAAGTTGTAAAGTTCAAAGTCAGTAATCAGTTCAAAGCTTTGTTAACGTAAGCACAATTTTGCATCTAAGGCAAGCCTTGCATACATCCCTTCACATAAGCACCACCGCCCGCACCAGAGTGACATCCATTGACAGGTGAATAGGAAGGGTCCGCCAGGGTGTCAACTATCTATGAGCATGCCACTTGATGTTCCACTTAGACTGTGTGATGAGCTGTCCCCAGGAATTTCGGCTAGACTAAGGCTCTGGATGATGCCATCTCCTGAAGTTGATGAGCATTGTTTTATGTTCTTGATTCCACCCTGTAACAAAGTAAGTGTATGCTTACTGGCATATCAGATTTCTGTTAAACATACAAAAACTTATCTATAAATTATGATATTGCAGGCAGATAGAGTTGCGCTATAGACAAACATGCAGGATGTTTTGTTTAGCTCTGTTTGTGCATTTGTTTGTAACTTTCTTTTTGAGAACCTTTCAAAAACCATTTTTCTTAAATAATGAACCTGACATTCGAGTTGAACGAGTTTTGAGTTTCTACTGCAAGTCATTGTTGCCAAACTAAAGAAAAAATCAATCTGTTATTTAATTGCACCTTGTTGATATAAGGCAATGGGGATAATCGGTCATGTAAAGGAACTTCTTAGTTGGCAGGGGAACATTGGAATTAATGGCGCTCTTCATCTTTGGGAAATTCCGTAAATGAGGGAACCAACTTGTGGTTGTTCCAGACTGGCTCGTGGAAGCAGAATTTGTCTGCTACAGAACTTACAACAGTAATATGAGTAAAAGCTTCACTCTGTGTCCTACACCGAAAAAATGGTATCGGGCAATGTTTTGGTCCCCTTGGTGCAGTTATTGGTTTGAAAAAGGAGGAAAAATCAGAGCTGTAAAATTCAATAAGCCTTTTAGCGGTTTAGCAATCTCTTCTAGAGGTGCGCACATACGTATGAAAATCAGGGATGAAGAATGACATCACCGTACCTTCAACTACATTACTCCCGTCGAGAAACAAGCTTATGTAGGAAAGAAATTCAGATTTATAGGGGTATGAAATGTTCCGGTTCAACCTGCAAACTAACTAGGGCTGATTTGCAAGAAATGATGCTATGCTAACAATCTAGTTAACGCAGCTGTCGACGAAGATGTGTTTGTACTTTTCCATGAAGCCACTACTTTAATAACTCCATGGTTTTAAGCTTCTGGTTCAACACTCCTTGGGACGTGAATCTCTTCATATCATTTCAGGTTTCAAATAAACACATAAAGTGGTAACCGCTAATCGAGGCACCTGGGATCGACAATGGCTCGGATAAGTGTAAGTTCGAAATGTGGCCCTGGCAAATGCATATATTTAATTGCATTTTGTTCAAGTACCGGAGTAAATGAAATCGTTTAGCTTATACTTTTGATAGTTTACTTTTCATTAATTTCGTATGATGACTTTTCACCTACCAGTAAAAGAGGTGTCGTTGATTTCAGTTCACTATTATTTCTAAAACATGTACATGCATGCTACCAACGTATCTGCTGGTGCACTTTCATTATGTTCTTCCCTTGCTAAGCTCAAATTTAAAAATTATCTTAATCACAAAAAAAATCAGACTAGAAAACACGAGAGAGAGGACCATGACCACGATAACAAGGACTACTATATAGACCAATTACTCAAACATTCTTAATTTATAGATTGGGACCACACATTACGGAGAAAAACTTGACCCTCAAAGCCAAACAAAATCTCTGGCTCTTGCCTTCAAGGTACACAAACATTCAGAGAAGTCACTTAATCCACCTTGTGGGATCACATCCACTAACGTATACCGCGCCTTAACACAGCCTTAGTCTCTACCCAATCTATTACATCAGATGAGGTTAACAATGATTCATTAAATACTTCAGAGAGTAGTAAGTTCTTTTGAAATGTCTTTTACATCAGCCGTTCGTATTCTGGTCGAAACCTGGGTATGAGTGATAGCGCGCTCAAATTATGAAACATTACAGTAGAGTTTTCCTCATCTGGCAAGGTGCCAACTGACATAAGCGCTTCTTCTGAAAACTTCAAGCAGTACCTTAAATTAGCATTGGCCTGTTAGGAGACTTAAACCTATCCGCAAATGCCTACCCAACTACTGAATAGAAAACCATCCGGTACCAATGTGACAAACGTCATGCGAGCTTCTTATAGTAATTGACAGAAAAATTCTTGACAAGCATGAACACTCAACACGTACTTTGAATGTAAAGTAAACATGTTTAAAGAAAGTAGTGTAGCTAAGGGAAGCCCGCCCTCTGTTCCGGTGATATTCTCAGAAACTTGGCGGGCCAAGTTTTCTATGCACCCCTCTGTTACTTACGAATAACTAATTATTTATCATCTTACTCCACGTTCTCGGATGAACAAAGGAATCATCACACACTCACTTACGACTCTCCAACGATAAGACACGAGTCTCCGTCTACTTGGGAGTTTTATACATTTTCCTTCGATTTGAACCGATTATTTAATTATCCCATGTCCCGAAGTTTCTACGCATCTCTTATCAGCGTTAGCAATTTTCATTTCATATCGCTGAGCGATTGCCCGTATACTTCACTTCAAGGAGAACTTTCTTTCGACTTTCCCTTGTCAAAGCCACGTGGTTCACGACAGGAAAGCTAAAAGGTTATATTCAATTCGCTTTCTTAGAAATTTATCTACTAAACGCATTTTGTAATTATTTCGAATTTCGACCCGGACTTGATATATTGACTACGGATTTAGCCAGAGTGAATATTTACGCGGACTTAAGATTTGTTTTAGGTGAGTACATTTCCAATTTCTTTATTCGATCTTTGTCCACCCAACACTCCTAAAGTAGCACACTAGCTAACCAGTGGTGGCTGGAGCAGGCAGACAGGACCCAAAACCAAAATTCTGCGACCCTTCCCGCACCTCTCATTCCCATAAGAGAATATTTGAAGAATATTGAAAAAACAAGGCCAAAGTTAAATGGTAGCAGATATCACTCACACACACATGACTTCCAGCTCCCTAACCCTCCACAGATAAAGCCTTTATGTCCCTTGTTTAACAACTACCTGCGTTATAATATATCCCGCTAGCATAATTTGCTGAAAGAATACTACAGTCTAAGAGACTGAAAATGCATTTTGGTGCTTTGTGCAATGACCCAAATGAGAATTACTTGAGATTCGTTTCAGTGATGACAAAGGATCCTCTTTAAGCTCTTTACGAAGAAAAGCTTGTCAATAAAGTTGGGATGTCTGACCCTTTATAACTCTTTGCTTGCCTCTTATATTTAAGTCCTTTAGAGCATTGAAGGATAGGCCTACACTTCTAGAAAAACAGAAAGCCCAAGGCTTCGTGATCCCTTGCCGAAAAGAAATGCCCTAATGCACTGAAATGTATCCCTCAAATTACCTTCTTGAGATATCATGTTCTAAGATGTTTATATAATTTGACCTCTGGTGACCCCAGGTGACCTTTCAACCCAACCAATAACCGAATAACAAAAAAAGAAGCATTGGGTGTCTTAGATGGGATTCGAACCCTGGGGCTGGTTACACTAACATCACTTTCATCGCTAAGTCACTCGCTAATAAGAAATCATCGCTAAGTGCGATAGCGATGGATTTTTGGTTTCACTAAAGCCATCGCAATTAGCGACGAGAAGAAATGAAATTTTTCTCAATAGACGAGAATGATCGCTAACTTCATGCGACCTTTGACCCTCAACAGCAGCCGATGAAGCATTAGACGACAACAAACATGCTGCCAAGAACACATTCGACTAGGGAGAGGACGTCACCTTGCGTCATTTTCTATTTTAAGCACATTTTCTTACGTAGTAGTGACGTTTTTTATCGCGACTCGATATCCGCAAATGTTTGTCGCGACTAAACATATGTAGTACTGTAAGCTGCATCCAGTGCTGTAGTACACTTTTGTAGTAATCTATATAGGTAAGAAGCAGACCACAATTAAAGTTGATCACCTGATTTCAAACACAGTATTTTCGTTTTGTTTCGTAATATGAAGAATTGCTCTGAAAAATTATGAACTTGTAGGTTCCTCAAATATTTCCCTCCATGTTTTTATGTGCTTGCATTAGCTCATTCTTTGTATGGAGAAGGCCAACTGCCGGGCCTGATCGCCGCATATCGAGAAGTTCAGTACACAACACGATCATTTGCTCACTTTATACCAAAATTTCTAAATTGTTCCAGTTAAGATAATCTTAAATGGTTTTGCTTCGAAATGGGTGAAAACAAATCATGAAATGCCGATTTTTATTCAAAATACGTAGTATCTGACGATTTTGAAATTTTGTGACGTCATTACTTGGGGAATTTCCCAAAAATAATGCACCATTTCATGCCCACACCCACGCGGTTTACGACAAAACTGTAGATCCAAATAAAACTAATTTTCTACTCCTGCTACCTATGACACTCAGCTCCCAGAAACGCGTTTAGCTGTGTAAATATATCTGTGGCTACAAGTATTAATCCTCTAAATTATGTAAATTGGGATAAAAAATGCTCATAGACATCAATCCCATAAACTGATGGGGTATGCCCCATTAAAAAGTATTCACGGGGTGTGTAATAGTATGAACATCACAAATCCAGCTTAGCCAGACCTTGAAAAACAACCTCGAATACTGCGTAAAGCGAAAACCCGCAAAATTACACCATGCGCCAACCAACTGTAACGCATTTGCGAGGTTTATGATTGCAACTTTCCGATATGGTATGGGGGAGGGGTCTAACTCTAAGGGGAGGGTCCCCCCCTTTGAGAATTTTTTGAATACTTAAGTACACTTAGATGCAATCTGGTGCAACATACACCATCATTTGAAGTCATATTTTTGTTCCATTACAAAAATTATAAAAAATATTTTTTTTTTAGATTTCAATTGGGGGGCATGGCCCCTTGGTCCCCCTCTGGCTACGCAAATGGCACTAGCTTATGTTGAAACAGAGCATAGCCACTAGATCGCCCTGTTTGAAAATTATGACTGTTATGTCGATAAAAATAGGTTAAAAGGAGGTTTCGATCTAAGTACGGGGATCAGGAAAACAATGGCTCAGTCTACCGCGGCACTATTATTTTTATGTCGAAGGATTATCCAAGCCTGCATGTACTCAGCCAATGTAGGAGGGGACGCAGGGATTGACCGTTCTCCTAAAGACTTTTTGCCCAGCATTTTTCAGTTTTTTTTTTTGTATTTCAGAGAGAGAGAAAGAAAAATTTCAAACTTTTTCTTTTCCAAATATCTGTCCGAGAAACTTCAAGAAAAACGAGTGCATGGGATTATCCGAACTCCTGCGGCAGCTCCCGTTGCGGCGGCGCCCGGCACTAACTCCCAGGCTGTCTCAGTCGGTGGGGTTAACTCAATCCTATAACAAACATATCAGGAGAAATTCAGAGAGCTTGATTTAATTTAATTGAACTGGAAGTTACGTGGTGATAATGATAAAATCCAGGTTTATAAGCCATGGAATGGTGAGAATATTAAGTGGGAGGGCAAATTAGGCAAATTTTTAAGCAGATTACTCAGTTGATTCAAATTATAACTCGGTTTCTAACTCAAATGTAACAGGGACGTCGATTTGGCTCTGAAGTGTTTTGGGCCGTATTTCTGGCTCAAAACTCTCGGTGATTAAGGGCTTCTGAACCCTTTAATAGAAATTTTTAAGAAATTTTAGCTTTTAAAGATGAAAAAGAGTTTAATACACGTTGCAATGTCTTAGGATACTATGAACCTTGGCAAACCAAACTTCATGAATCATGTTTAAGAGCGGGGTGACCTCGGTAATAGCTTTTTTTGAAATCAATGAGACGGTGTTACTGGGTGCCGTAGTATATACAAAGCTTCATATAATCATGGGCATTTCACAAAAGTACGAAAAGTAAATGACTGTCAACGAAGGTTGTATTCTCATGAAAGGTCATGACGACGAAGACATTGACCCAGTAAGTGCCGAAGAAGCGAATCTAGAAGCCAGATGTCTGAAGGACCTCCCCGATAATATTTTTAAACTGATGGCTTTAAGGCCATTATGGACCATTCCAGCAAAACAGGAAACCATGACAGGCGCCACTGCTTGCCATACGGATAGCCAAGCTCCCCGCTGCCGTCCCACCAGTAACTTGTTGAAGCACAAACAAGGTTGTCAAGATTGGCAAACGCAAAATGTGGCTTGGGTGTTATTGGAGAAAATATGGGATTTTCTTGTAGGAAATTTTTGGAAAAACTGGGAAAAATATGAAATTTGCCTCGGGCTTTATTGAATAAACCTACAAATTTATAATTTCAGAGTAAACTTAAAACTCATCTTTTTCGTACAGGATATTCTTAACATTTTATCCTTTAGCTTATTTTACATTTCGATTTTTTCGTACACTTTTCTGCAAAGCGCATTTGAATATGTTTGTAGCATCTGCGCTGTCAGTACCGTTTTAATAATAAGAAAACCAAAACCTAGTGGGGGTATTTGGGGTCAGCTAGGAGCCCTCTGAGGGCGCTCTGTTTTATGGAAACTTAGCTGACACCTCCTTCCCCCTCCCTCCCGAAATGAGTTCTGTATCTGCCACTGACTGGAACCGTCTGCCGGAGTCAGTTGCTCTTATACATCAGCAAGTGTTAGCGGGCTCAAAAACGCATTCAGAATGCATAATTCTATAGGTCTGCAAAAACAGATCGGATTTCTTGCTTGGTTGATTAGTTTTTCTCCTGTGAGCTAGTACTGTGTAGACTTTAAAGGAAGGATCCCTCAATAAGGATTTTTATCCTCTTTGGTCTTTTTCCCACAGAGCGCGTCTTAAACTATACACTCACTTGTCTTACTTGACTATCAAGTATGGTTAACTTTGTCACCGATATTTTGTCAAAAATGAATGCTCAGATGTAGATCTGAATGACCCTACACAGGATAGAATGTTTATAATTTAATTTCATGGGTGTTTCCAGCAGGGGCGTGACTCAAGGGGGGGGGGATTGGGATGGCTCACCCTCCCAACTCCCAACAATAATGTGACTCTGGCAAGGCAAAATTATATTTTTCGCAGGGCAAAACTGCGAAATGAAAGAATAAAAAAATAATACATTATACATTACTATGACCAAAAGTCTTAATATTTTTTGAGAGTTTGATACTAAGTTTCGAACTAAAATCAATAGAAAAGAAATAAACATAATTTTTATGGCCAAAATGAGCGACCCTCCCCATCTCACTAGTACTGTTGTTCTATGTTATGAGGTTCTCGACTGTGAAATACATGCAATGTACAGTTCTGTTCTTTGTGTGGCATGGCTGCCGACAAAGTAAAATATAAATCCACAGTATTCAGTGACAGAATCACCGTTTATTTACCTTTCTTCAATATGAAGTCACAGGGTATTGACTGATTTCGTAGGGCAAAAATACCTTCACCCCAATAAATCCTATAGAGTTACACCCCTGGGTTCCAGGTAAGGGGCACGTAGCTCATGTCCCCCTTTCCGACGCGAAATGCAGCGGCTGCCAATATTTCTTTTTTATCTGAGTGTAAGCTTTAGTCGGTAGCCTACGATAACGTATGTAGTCCAAGACGGCGACTAAGTCGACCCCAAGTTTACTGTTATTGCTGTTAATAAGGCAGTTTCTCCAACCCAGTATATCCAGCGTGCTTCTCAAGTTTTACCATGGTAAATAATTTTCCTGCAAACTCTCGGCGCTTCGCGTTCATTTCTCACAATCGAGGTTGTATCACCAATGAACATTATTGAGTTATGATTAGCCCAACAAGTTCAGTGACTACTCCAGCCAAAGCTAGGTGAAGGCTCATACCGTAGTTAGATGTCGGGCATCAGGGTTTTTTTTATGTGGCAATCTTATACTTACAGTAACAATCGTAACGTGATGAGTGACTATATGGTTTGAACCAAATTTTACTAGTACCACAAATTTATTCAAAGTTTACTTTTTCTCTTCTTGCAAAATTTCGTTCAAGGTAAAAACAGAATAATGACAATCTGAATTGTGAACTGTAAAGAGCTTGATGTGATTCAAAAGGTCTTTCAAATTACTGCTGAAAGCTCCATGCTAGTGTTCCCACTTTGTTGATTCCTCGAACATTCGAGGAATTTCACTATCAATCCTACCAAATCATACTGGACCACACCAAGCCTGTCATATGGCAGTCCCTAGTCCCTCTCTGTTTACAAAGTACTCAACTCTTCACCTGCGCTTGTGGAGCTGAAGAAGCATCAACGGGATCATAGTCTTGTTCCCTTCACTTGTGTGCGACTTTCAACGTCTCTGTATTGCAAGAGTAGGGGTAAATTCCCACAGAAGAGCGAAAGTTTTGCGCGCTTTGTCCGCGTGCGCACACTTCAAGCTGTCTGTGGTAGGCTTGAGGTATCATCCCCTGTTGCTCCTGCAAACTGTTACCTGACGACAAACATATAATCTTCTTTGGTGCTCTCCCATGCAGTGTCGTTTCCCCCCCCCCTCCCCTATGGGCCCTATCAGAATTTCTGTCTACGAGCATGGTTTCACGCTGCAATTGTCTGTTTTCCCCATGCAGCAGCAAAAGTATGCACTTAATCAGTACGCAAATTAGCACTTTAAGTCTCATAGGCTAATGGAGAGCAGAGGGTGTGGGGTGGTATTTGAGATACCTTTTTGTCCCCCATAACTTGATAATAAGTGTCTCGGAATATAGCTTTGAAGGTATTGAAAATTAATAATAATTATCACAACTGCCTTTTTACCTATTAAAATGCTATTTTTAAATGATGAAATTATATGGTATTTATCTATTAATCCTTTCACTATGGAGTTGCTACCTGGACTCCATTACTACACATCTAATAAATTTTGACGCATTACTATAGTTTAGAAAGAGGGAGGGTATAAAATCTCAGTAAGAAATGTGGGAAAGGATGCGTCTGCCCTTACTATTCAAGGATAACCTCCCTTGTTTTTCTCTCTGTAGAAAACGTCAAAATTGTTTAAAATTTGCACAGTATGTCTTTTCAAACTGAATTTAAGGACCTTCAAATATTCAAAAATTTCGCAAAGGAGAGGGTGACACCTCTCCCCTTTACATCTTTCTCCTAGGAAGTCGGTCAGAAACACGCTTCAGTCCCCGGCTGCAATCAGACTCCTTTGTCTATAAGTTGAAGACAGGTTTATTTCCCCCTGTATCTGTACATGTACCAAATGCCCTGAAGAAGAGGTCCTCGATCATTTCATTTATATGGTTTGTTTTGTCTACCCAGTGGGGTAGTAATGGGATCAGTTGGGCCCCAGATACCAGTCTTTTAGGACTGACGTCCCATAATTATATAAATCTCTAACGATGATAATTTCTAACCATATAACCACTAATTCAATTTTTGCCAAAGATATCACCATATTTGGCATTTAAGCCACCTTTACATGAACAAAGCTTTCGTCAAGGAGAGAGATTCCCCTTACCTTAATCCTTTGTCTACGGATACCAATCCCATGTGCCAACTAACCTAGGTGCGTCACCGTAAATCAAAAACCCTGTGAACTGACATTTCGTGAAACAAAGATCATTGCTTTGTGTTCTTGAAAAATTACTTTGACAGCAATATTTCTAGCAAATAAGTTAAGCAAAATTGGGCGGTGTGTTAAATATGGTAATAGCCTACCGTTTCCTCTAGTCGAATTTCGTGTAACATATAAACTTCTTGCAAAATAGACCAATTGTGTGGTCAACTTCCCTCTATATTTGTCACCATGTTGGCTGCAATCTTACTTCAGAATAAAAAACTTTTAATCTCTTTATACCCCTCCCTCAGGCCACTGATCCTCAAACTGGCACACATCAGTCATAGACTGATAGACCTGCTTTCCTTAATCAACATCCGTACATCTTTAAGTGAATTGTACCACGTTTACAGTATGACAGTTCATAGAATCACATCCGGTGCCATTATTCTAAAAAGATTTTAGCATTTTCATCTTTATTCATTTTCTAAAAGCATATATTTATACAACTAATGAATGTTTAGATGCAACCATCAAGGCCTGAGAAGTGTCATTTCCGAAAATGTGAGAGGCATTTCGGGCAAAACTTTTGGCAAAGCGTCAACTGATGGTGCCAATGAGCTATAGTGCCGCATGTTGGTTCTTACATCTCGCCGCCACATCCCCCGAACAAATCTTGAAAAACTTCATAACTTGAGCATATGAGTATATATACATACAGACTACATATATTGTTCAAATTATTACCTGCAATAAATTGGTTTAGTACAAATGTTTCCTTGGAGTGCAAGGCTCATTACCGACCATTTCTCCGTAGACATCGTTCCCGCCTAAAACGCCGCCCTATCGGAGTTGTAACGATGGCTAGCACCCCCCCCCACACACTTTCAAGGAGTCTACAGGCTAGTGTCCGGCAAGTCCTGGTCCCACCTCTCCTCATTGCTATCCAAAAACAACAATAACACTTCTACAGCAATTGTTTTAATTAAAGATACTGAAATTATTTTAGCGCAAGAAAACGTCATTTCTTTACGTTGGACTTGTCTCTAATTAATAAATTATAAAAATACATTATGTACTATTAACTTCAAGACACCCCTTGAAACATTTGTTTATATGTCAAGATACTTTCATCTTCGTTTGGTTGGGAGCATAGTCGTAGAAAGTTTTTTTTTCAGCTGAGGAGGGACGCACACGTTTTGGACCCCGTCTTCGGACAGGGAACCCCCACCTTTGGATTTATTTTTAATATTAGAGGGTCTTTATAGATGCTTTGATGAAACATTTTGCACAAAGTTTAAGGGAAGGCACTTGACCCCTACGCTTTTCCAGACAATAAAAAGTACTATAAAAATAAAATTAAGAAAAGGAAGCGAAACCAAGCGAAAATATTACAGTAAATTTTGCGAAGTGACATAAAGGAAAAGACTTGTTTCAAATACCATAAATTCGAAAAAATTCCCCTGCGTGCTTAGCGCACAATGAGAACTTGCAAATACAGTGGCGGAGCATAAGGGCGGGGAGACTACGGAAAGTGTTGAAAAAAGTTCGTTTGGTACCTCAATCACAATTTCTTTCAAAGTGTCAGTTCCCGGTCAAACTTTTGTGAGTTGAAACCCTGAAATAAGGGCCACTGATATTACTGAATGTACACCACTGCATGCACCCCCAGGGTATTACGTCCATGCACCCACACGGGTCCTTGTATTTGCCAGAATTGTATTCAAGTCGCGACTCCAGTCACATCCCGCCATCACTACCTGACTTGAAAAAATTCTGGGCAATTTTCCCCTTTGGAAATAACATAGAGACTCCAGTCAATGACTTGCCTTGCGTCCCTAAAATAGGTCTAGTTGACATGACTTGCTGAGAAAAAAGTGACTTGGATACATCCCTGGTACATATATATCAGTGCTGTAGTCGAGTCCGGACTCGGGACTCGGCTCACATAATTTGAAGGACTCGACCTAATTCTTGGAAATTCTCCCTATTGGATTATTAC
The DNA here is from genome assembly GCA_009936505.3 of Holothuria glaberrima. Taxonomy (NCBI): domain Eukaryota; kingdom Metazoa; phylum Echinodermata; class Holothuroidea; order Aspidochirotida; family Holothuriidae; genus Holothuria; species Holothuria glaberrima. The sequence continues at coordinate 12,194 of WURT03285782.1, forward strand.
AGGGACTCGAGTCCGAGTCCGGACTCGCGTCCCAACATCAGAAAAATTTGAGGGACACGTGACGACTCGGAACATCCGGACTCGACTACAGCACTGATATATATATATATATATGTGTGTGTGTTTGTGTGTGTGTGTGTACAATTCAGAACCTAGTGCCTGTGTATAGGGAACCGCGATTTCCCGTATATTTTTTGCCGTGCTCGTAAACTCAGTACATCTGTTAATGCACATGTAATGAGCTTTAAGCTTAAAATTTGAGTTTCAAAATTTGCATATTTTTAGGAACTAAAATAAAAGGACCGTGACCGTTCCAGGGTTCCTTATCAAAGAGGGAATTTTCGCCAACGAATTCCAGCAACGCCATTATACTACGAGTGCGCCTACCGCAGGTAGCTAATCCGCTACTACAGAATTGCTGCAGCCCACTACAGTTCTCTACAACTGAAGTCACCAGCCAATTCTAGAGATAACTCAAATGACTGTAAACAGGCCTAACCTAAGATTTAAAATTTGTAACAATTTAAGGAAAGTGGGTTTTTAAATAATAACCAAGTTATCGAATTTTAATCTCGTCCTTCTGTGATCTTTCGATGTTACTGGTTTACATGCTATATCGAGTTGAAACACGGTGCTGAAGGGGCAGGCGTCTAGTAGGTAAAATATTTTTCAGGGAACAAAATGAGTAAACATGTAGTAAAACAATGGTAGATTTTTTAAGAGGGCGAAACTTTTTCTAGCAGTGGTAGTGCCGGTTCCCTGACTCCGAGCCTCAGTGGCCCTAACACACTTGTTACTAGCTTATTTTACTGTGTTAGTGATAAAGATTGATGCAAGAGAATATCATCGTGCGATATTCATTGAAGTGAAGGTTTAAACAGAAAGAACTGAAATCCCGTCATCACTTGGCCTTTGCAAGGTTTGTGCAGTGCCTTCGACAAAATAAGAAAGGATTTGTCTTGATAATACAAAGTGAATGACATTGCTATATTCCAACTCAACTTGCAAAATATGCCCATATCACTCAATCGAAGTAAAAAGATCCTTAAAACAGTAAAAAATATGTTTATACGTTGATTATGATGTAAGGGTGTTCGGTTTGTTCAAAACACTTCATGACAGGAATGTGATGAATCGTGATACCTCGAGTGTACACCAATCTGTGCACAAGTTTTTGACTCAAATCCCAGAATGGCCTGGAAACATATTCTGCTCTCAAATAACCGTTCGTCAAAATTACAGTGTTGTTGAGCAAATGCGGAGGGGGAAGGGGTAAATATTTATGATTTTAATCTGTGCAACCCACTTCAGTGCTAAAGATCTATTTTAAAATGCTTACCTTTACAGTACACGTCGAGAAATTTTCGGGAGACCTGCTTTTTGCAGCAAAGATGCAATTAAGGCTCACAATATCTCACAATTTCTGCAACTCTATTTTATGTGCTAGTGTTTTGGAGGCAATCATCTTTTGTACGAATGAAACTTTGGCATAAAGCTTACCGATAGGGTAGCTATGGGCACATTGTTTTTGCTATGTTGGCTGTTGGCCACTATACTGGCCTTGAAAAAGGGATTATGGCGTTTCTCAACATGCTCTCATAAGGAGGAGTCCCGCTGGACTGAAGGCATACTAGATCGAAGGTCAGTAAATCAAAGATCCGATACACAGGAAAACCACTTAGAGTTAGAACTGGGGTTAAGATTACGATAAGATATAGAATTGGGTACGAATAGGGATAAGTAGTAATCTAGGGTAGCACTGCGTTAGGGTCAGTGTTACGATTAGGGTTAGGGTAAGGGTCTCCGCTCGGTGACCTTCGGTGTAGTGAAACCTGTGCCCCTTTAAAACTCCAAAAGGAATGATTTTCAGTTTCTACTTGCAATGTAATTTTTCAAGCATTAAGCTATTGCTGAAGTCAAGTTATAATCCTCCAATAACTGTGACTCTTTGAGAACCTAACGCAAACTTTAATACGGTACGTCTTATTCTAACAATCAACGGCACCGATTATTATCACAAGGTACATGTAAAATCTATTACCACTATGCTACTTCAGATAGAAAAAACACCCATTGGTCTATTACTAAAGTAGCCTAGATTAAACCCACCTTTTACCTAACATAAGGATCGGACTTTTTATTTAGTTCATCACTACAATCAGGGCAAAACCCCACGGTCGGAACCAAAGAGCCAGTGGACAGGTCATACCTTCCACCCAACCTGGGCGTTAGCCTGCGGGGAACCCAATGATCTGTGATAAATGGCAGCGGTGGCCATCTTTAGCTACGTCCAACCTTCCCTACGTAGTAGACTTGCGACATATTCCTTGTTCAGTCATATGTTTTGAAAGCTGAGGAGCTGGGCAAAGAGAGTCCGCTCCGCGGGTACGTCTAACTTGAGCTGCTACTATAGATTTCTCCTCAAAATTGTACTAAAAGTGTTTGAATTGCCACCGTTTACGTCCTACATAGAGCTCCGTACAAAAAACAAAGAAACGCCCTTCCATAGCACGTTGAGCTCATGGCTATAATGAACAATGTACCTGATATTTTTGTAATTGGGGAAGTCCTGTATGCTGTTTTTGTTCGTTATTACACCCTGCTTTAATCATTGAACTGTAAAATAGCAATCGTTGGCATTACCGGTACCTCAAGTTGAGACAGAGTTCAAATAGACATCTCTGCCATGGTAACAGTTAATTTCCCCAAGTTACTAGTCTAAAAGGCTAATCCATGGAGGGGAAATCCATGACTGACGGAGGTCAAAACGTGTCTGCGTGTGTGTCTGTGTGTAAGTATGTGTGGCCAAATTTTTGTTAATATTTCCTAAACGGCCCAACCAATTTCCTTTAAACTGAGTGGGAAGGTACCCTAGGGAAGGAAGGGTGAAAAGTCAAATTGTATTAAAAAACTTTTGGCCATAACACCGTTAGAAAATATTCACACTGAAACTTCCCTCACATAATAGCGATAACAACTTTTACCAAAAGTCAAAAGCCACATGACAGAAGGTCAGATGTGTATTTTTTTTTTCTTTCATAAACTTATAGTCAGCTGGAACGATTTTTTCACACTCGGTGGGAAGGTACCTCAGGGTGGGGTGTTCCCTGAAGTAAAAGTTTAGAGATCATAGGTCAAAGTTCATAAGTTATAGGTCAGAGTTTATGGGTCAGCGGTCTAAGACCAAAATAGGTAAAATCGTTTTGACCATAAATCTAAGAGGAAGCATTGCACTGCATTAATTAAGCTTTACACGTGTAATATGTAAGACACGTTTTAGGAAAGTATGTGGATTGCAATGACAGCCGAGGTCAAAAGTCACCTGACAGAAAGTGAAATGTGCTACATAGGTCATATTTTGTTTCTATAGCTGCTTCTAGTCGGCTGAAACGATTTTCTCAAAATATGGTCGAATGGTGGGAAATTGTATCTCGAAGACTCTCAGGAGGGAATGATCAAAGTAAGATCAAATTGTGCAAGTACGTTTTTTGCCATAATTTGAAAATTAATTATTAATAATTTGAGAATCAATGGCTTATTTTTTGAAATGGGCATGTGATAATTTCATTTGCTAAACATTTCGTGGAAGTCATGAACATGCATAAATGTAGTGAGATTGAAATAAAATTGCTTTTACAGTGCACTCTTGACCAAAGGAGAACGGGATATATAGTTTTTATTTCTAAGGGCCGATCCTTTCAAGCCCGAGAAAGTCTGTTTTACCCGAGATATTATTGTCCACATACCTGGCCTAGAAATTAGTGTCGTTCAAAATCAGGACGAAAAAGCCTTTTAGAAGAAATATTTACTGGGCGGGCAGTTGGCAGCAAAAGGAGCTATTTATCACAGTTGGAGAGATGGCTCAAAAGCGTTCACTACCTGCATTTATTTGATTAGGTTCCAACTTTTCAAAACTCAGCCAAAAAAATTAATATTTAGGCTTTTTCTATAATAACAACCAGGATTGATAAAATATTTTGGGCTTGCTTCTTTTAAATCTCCTATCAACATCTGACTGTGGCCAAAACGATTGCTTTTCTTTGTACTTTTGTGGGGGCGGCAAATGTCGTAATACACGTTACTGAGAAAAACTTGGTTATGATTCGATTAAGTCAAGGATTTTTTTCCTTGGTTGACTTTGTGTCACTTCTTATTGGTTATCTCTTAGGGACGGAGGAGCTCTACAAAGATTAACTGCATTTATCAAATTCCTTTTTTAATGTTCACACGTCTTTAAATATATACATAAAATGTAATTTCGTTTGTATTTTATTCAAACACACGGTTGACGAAATAACGATCACATTTTTCCACAAATGATCTGTCTCCCCATATTGCATCATAAACTTCAATGTGTACAGAAAATTATAATACATCTAGTAGTTAGAGACAAGAAAACCCAAATCTCTGTACGTTTAGAAGGCTATTCTGCATCCTGGTGAAAAGTAAGTTCTGGTTTGTCACATATTTTACAAATTTCTAGAATAGCCAGCTATTTGTTAGCTCTTTCTGACATTATATTACTTTTTCAAAAAAATTTTGTTTTACTGCTGCGCGGGGGGTGGGGGTGGGTAAGACTCTTCTGGTGGAACCCACTTTGCCAAATGGCAGCTGGTGGCCATCTATAGCTACGTCCAACCACGAGACATGTATTGTATGGTGAAACGTTGAGCTGCTACTACTAGGTTTCTCCTCAAAATTTTACAACTAGTGTTTGAACTACCACCGGTTATGTCATACAAAAGAACAAAGAAACACCCTTCAAAGGCTTGTTGCTCTTATGACTGAAAAAAAACAATGCACTTAATTTCTTAACCTAAAAAATTTCATGTAAATTGGGGAAGTTCTGTGTACTGTTTTTAGCTCTCCAAAGCGATCGTGCGGGACGTCCCAAATTCTGTCACTTTTTGCGACTGTGTTTTTTTGAATGGTTGTAATTTCGTCGTTTTTCGTTCGATTTGGCTCAAGTTTTGTCAGTGGGTTGGGGAAGCTTAGTCTTTATATACTCAATGATTAGTAACAAATTTTAAGGTTATTTGAGGTTGCGAGACTTAGCTACCTGAAAACCAAAATAAGTTCTCTGTTTCCAGATCTTATGGCGACATGTGATAAAACCTTGGATCTAGATGTAGTTTTGATTAAGGTGGTGAAGAAAAGTTGTTATTGTCGAGGAAAATTTTTTGTCGTCGTTTAAGGGGTAAGAAAGGGACTCTTTAAACAGCAAGTTTTATGATAAAATATAGGCCACAGATAGTATCCAATGCATTTAAAGTTTGTTTTCCCGTTTGTTGATATTTGTTACTAATATGGGGTTTGTCTTAAATTGAAAATTGTGTTCAGTTTTAATTTCTTATCATATTAGGGGGGATAATTGGTAGTCAGCTAAAATTTTGAAAAACCAGGAATGCTTTGCAATCCGTGTTTTGTCTAGTTTGTGATTAGCTTTACTGGTCTAGCCTACTCGTCATATTTGCATTCGCTATGATTTAGTGTGTGAAATGCAATGGTGATTGTATTTCCATTGTTGCAGACAGTCCAGATTTCTGCTACTCTGTCAGTCTATTATAATTTGTCTATGGTAGCTAACGATTTAGTCGTAGGTCGTAACATTATTGAGTAGATGCAATTAATATGGTCAAATTTGGGAACGCTCAATAAAAAAATCAAGTCTTGAAAAGATTTACAAACGATTTGTGAAAATCACGAAGTAATTCTATTTTATATTTTGTTTCGTTCTTCTTTTGTTTTCGCTTTCTATATGTATGTATGGTTTTATTTTTCCCCTAGCAGCGAGTACAATGGACCATCTCCTCAGGCTGTACTAACCAGTATTGCCACACTTGGATTTTTCCACTAGATTTGTTACCGGGTGAACTATATCTTTCCACTTGTAACAGTTAATCCCTTATGTAAACAAGCTAGCTCTGTTAACCACAGACTTTTTAAAGGGTTTATGGCTTGTCTTTTTCACGACTGTGATTCAGCGAAGGAATTTATCACTAACATCTGTGTCTCATTGCAATACAACAACAGACCCCTTTAACTTTATTGATCTCAAGATAGCTGCACAGGAAATTCATTGATAGATTGTGGATTAAAAGTGGTCAACTATGGCAGGCGCGGGTGAAGGGCCATCATTATTTTGGGGGGAAGCTATGTTGCCATTGACCATGGTGAAACCGGATACAGAGTAGGTCCGTGGTAAGAAACTAGTCTGACATTGGGGGCTCCGGTACCGCAAAGGTGGGCACCGAAGAAGGCTATATTTGTAGCTAGTGATGCCCAGTAGGGAAAACAAGCCAGAGAGCCGCAAGCGGAAAAAGGCCGTTGCCGGCCCGACTTAAACCAATTGGTTAGAAACTGAACCTTAAAACCTCATCTAACTAACTAACTAACTAACTAATTAACTAACTTACTAACAAACTAACTAACAAACTAACTAACTAACAGATGATGAGAGCTTGCTGGAACCACAGGGGATATTATTTCAAATTATGTTGCCACGATGGTAAAGCTGTAGAAAGCAACTTCCAAAAGATAGGGAAAAGAGGACAAAACTTCTCAACGATGCATTTTAGTGTTTCAGTCTAGAATCATACCCACGCGGAAGAACAATATTTGTGGAAAAGTTGAATAAATCCAATATGTTTGAAACGGTAGGCGTTACCACTAGATAGAACTGAAGATGACAGCACGCGTATCGCTGGTAAATTTTTGGAAGTTATAAGACAGAATTGTTACGGAACTTACTGGTTACGGGCCTGATAAAGAACCATGTGGAACATTTTCTGAGCATATCTTTGTCTTCACCACTACCAGTCTTTATATTGTTTTTGCGCAATTTGGGGAAGGGACCTAGAGAAAATTGGGGGTAAAGTCCCCTTAACCCCCGTAGAACCGCGCCTAAACGAAGGATGCTTAAAACTTGGTATAATTTTCTGGCGTCATACGCATCTTGGCTGTAGGTCAAATCATTCTTCATAGTCAGCAGTGTATGGCCACTTTGAAGAAATAGCTGGGTGAAAGTTCTCTTGACAGTTTTAATATACGCGACTGGCTGGACCGTAGCCATACTACATGTTTGGGGATACCTCGGCAGGGGTGAGATGGGGATTTTCTCTTACAGAGAAAACAAATACTGTTTTTATGTTTTCAAAATTTTCTAGAAGAGCAAAATGTTTTCTCCTGTTTAAATGTGTTCGGGGAGTGGCAGCTGAGCTACAGCATCAGTTTGTCCGTTGTAATGTCAATTTGCAGTGATTTAACTGCCAGCAATAGCAAAAGTTCACATTCACCTCAAGTTGATATTGTGGCGCCACCACACTTTCATAGTAGGGGGCATCGGGAATAAAACGTTCATACCAGAATGGCAGCATAGCAGAAAGTTATGTATTCTGCAGCCAGGAGAAATAGTCGGCGGATTTCTGCAGGGTTTTGTCTCATATTTGACAACGTTTCCAGAAAAGCTGGCTCTTTGTTAGTTTTTTCTGACATTATATTCCATTTTCAGAAATTCTTGTTATACTAGCTGCATGCGAAATCCGAAAGTATTCCTAAAAGAGGGGTTTCAACCTTCAAGGGACACGAGAATTAAGAAGTCTTCGGACAGAAGATATATAACCAAGTCACTCTTTTCTCAGAAGGTCAATTCAACTGGGGCTATTTTAGGGACTAGAGTCAAGTCATTGACCCGAGTCTCTGTGTTATTTCAATAGGGAAAAATTGCCTAGAATTTTTCAAGTCAGGTATTGTTGGAAGGTTGTGACTCGAGTCGCAACTTCATTGCAAGTCTGTCAGATAGTTCAAGTGAACACTACCTTGAACAGCTTTGAAGAAATGCTATGCAATTTCTTGCGCGGGTGAAAACCTGAGGCTATACTACCAAAAGGAGTTTGACTCCGATGCGCACGAAACCTGTGAACAGCTTCAACAAAAAATCCTTGGCTTGCATAGTCCAAGGAGGATTTCACTTTGTCGCGCAGGTACTGCGGTCTAGGGTGTACTAACTGTCAAAGTTAATACTATTGGTAAATAGAAGGTAAAACTGAGAGGGTAACGGTGTAACACCATTCAGGCGCTTTGTGGGCAAGGGCCATTGGAGCGTGTGAAGCATATAACCGATGTTTACTGTGGTTACTGTTGTCTTGATGAAAAAGAAATATTGCGTATCAACATGACTCATGCTTTGACTGAAAAAGTTATTCACCGTACATGCCTAATTATTTATTTCCGACGTTCTTACAATTCCTCGTATAACAAAGGGCATAAAAGTAACCATTGTGATCAAACTTCGTCCCACACTTGGATAGCAGAGCAGTATAGGCTGTTTGCCAGTTCAGTGAAAATCAAAACATTATTAAGCTAAATCTCCCAGGGATAATACAAATATCGGGAATGGGGGTGAAGGGTCTTCACTCTAGAAAAGGGGCGTGTTAAGCGCACATGTCGAGGAAAAACATGGTCCAGAAAGTGTCGTTTCCTCATAAATACTTTGTTAGGAGAAATAATGGTAGGATAAAAGTTAGGCTGACATGAGATGTGATTTTGTGTTGATATTGACTGTAATAAATCATCTTTTCTTACAACAAGTTATGTACAGAATCAGCCTCTTCAACACATTGCCAGCACACAATATGCCATAGGCTTAAAACTTTTAGCGGTGAAAAAACATAAATTTCATTATATCTTACTAATGGAGTAGTGAATTGTTCGGCTTCCAGGTTGCTTGTTAGTTATGACGTTCCTGTGTTCCAGTAATGATACTCTTGCACCATTATTTGCATTGCTTCCACATAATATGATTTAATAGTGTTATTTGAAGGTCCAGGTAACAAAATGCCCAAACAGTAGCCATTATCTGTACTAAATGTTAATGAGAAGGGTCATCTTCTGTGATCTAGGAGGTAGGTTAGACAAAACTTGTCTACACCCTAGTACGCACCAATGTATGGTGGAACTAATTTTCTGAGTCATTGCTTCCAAACCGGGTGTGATAATAAGCTTACAAAAATACAAGGACGGGATAATTGTCAACATGAACTATAGAAATAGTCTATATGCAGATCCCAAAATAGCTTCCACAACTTCCCCAAAATATTTGAAAAGAGCCTTCTGGTTAAAATAAAACTCTTATCATGGTGGGAATGGCTTTAGAGTACTGGACTGATGTCTGATGAGCGGCTTCCTTTTTCCTTTCCTTCAAGTGACCATTTTCAAGGAACATTTGAATGATAATCGGTCCACTCACTCCGTAAATGCAGAGTGAACATCTTAACCTGCATGATAATGCCACTGAAATTCATTTTTCTGTACTTTTTGATTCTCGAGTGCCAGTATATCACATCTTATAAAGTTTACTATCATTTTTCATGAAGCAGGTATTCTATGAAGCCCAGGCAGACCTTCCGTCTTGGCCATTTCCAACAAGGTACTTAATTACTATACAATGCAGTCCCATAATGATATACATAATGGTATACGATTTTTTTAAAACGCGTATGGTTTTTTGTGTTCTTATCTTGATTTCCAGAAGCCAAAAAGTTACATGTCACAGTGATTAATCTTCCAAATTGTTTTATCCAAAATCAGACAAATTCCGACATCCGGAAATAGGTTAATTTGCATAAATTAAAAAAATGGGAGATGAGGGGTTTTACTAAAATATGTGCCCTTATTGAGAGCAAAATCAAGTAGTATAAATCATCGAGGTGACTGGCCATCGTCGGGGAATAAATAATTTATTGCACATGAATTGTTAGGCTCCTCGTAGAACCGGTAGAAAGTCCCCATTGGGGGCAGAATTCCTAGAGGGGGTTCATGGCCCCTTGCTCTCCAACTGGTGCTATACTTCCTGACTAAATGTTTGAATTGTCTTCATTCTGTTGTCACTGTAGACCTACTTCCACGAAGTTAAACCCAATCTTTTGCAGCTATAATACGAATTGTCATCCACGAATAAAGCTATATAAGTTGTTCATGAAGTGTTTTAGTAGCTTATTTACATGGTATTTTTCATGTCCGTTGTTTTGTATCTACACAAGGTATCGCAATACAAACCGAATAAAACAACTTACATACCCTTTACTTGGAGTTGACCAGCCACCTTTTTTTAACATAATACATATATACAGAAAATTCTGATACAAGGACTTCGTATAAAAAAAATTTGAACTTTGTATGATCAAAAAGGCATCATGGGGAGAGGAACTGAGTTACTTTTCAATCTTTCAAGCTTTGTGCTAGCTTTTTCAGATAGTATGTTTCTTTTTGAAAAAAAGTAGGTGGGCTATCTCCCTGCGCTTCCCCCAAGAATTATAAGTTTTAACAAGAAGCCCTTAGACAGTCCTGTGATAGTGCAAGAAGGAACTGTCTTGAACAGCTCTTCAAGCTGCGCACGGAACCTGCACAGTTTCAAAAGTTTTCGTAGCATTGCAGTCTACAGCAGTCTCAGTGTAGTCGCCGTCAAAGCATAAAATGCATCCCTAAACAACGATACAAAGGTAGACAAAACGTACGTTGCTGCGAATCTGGAAACCGGAGCAATCGAAGCATGTGAACTTTTAGGCCTGAAAAGGTATCCACTCCCGATACTTTCTAGTAACACGATCCTGTTATGACGTCCATTGTCTTTTGAGAATAAGGAAATATTATTGCATCCATATCCCATGCTTCACCTGATAAGTTATTCATGAAGACCGCACAATAATTATTTGTGTCGATCCAGCGTATAACAAAGACTATAAAAGCACCCAATATAATCCAATTTGGTAGCAGAAATTACAATGTGGCAGACGTTGCTTCAACATGATTCAGCTGAAAACACAGCTTTTACTCGTAAGCAACGTAACCAACAAGAATATTAAAAAACACCTTAAAACGGTCTTTGAACAAATTTTCGCCACTGGTCCAGGAAACATCTTGCAATAATGCACATTCCGCTTATACAAGAAAGCGCACATGCTTTCTTCTGCTTTCATTCTCATACAAAAATCGTAATTACATTATTAGAAAAACGCCAATCTGAACGTGTAGTATTAACACTTAACAAATTTTCCCAGTAAAACTAATTAGAGGTATACGGAATCCGCAGAATTTCTGTCCCACCATGACAAAATGTACAAGCTTATGAAAGCATGCAAGGACGTAGCTATGATGGTGTGACACGCCCTCAGGAGGACGGATGGTAATTCGGCACAAAGATGGTCAGTCGACACATCGATTATCGGGTAAGAAAAAACAAGAAGAGAAGAGAAAATTTTTTCGGTGGTGCAATTTCATAAGATACCAAATTTTCACTGCTCTCAAAGGTTGACAATTCTGAGAATAAATCCTTGAAAAATGCGAAAATTTTCCACTCGTCTTACAGTGTATTTTAAGGCTCTCTAATCTTACCCCAGAGAGTTACAAAATTCTCCAATTTTATGTTTTAAGTTACTTCAAGCCCCTCCTTCAATTTAAACCAAACCACCTATCTAGTTCACCTCCAAGACAGAGCCACAATAACCTGCACTGAGTTTCAATTTCCCGATGTCATAGTGACACACAATGGGAACACAACTGACTGTAAAAGTCTCCAACCAGAGTGGAACTATATTGTTCGAATCAACTGTTTGTCATCAACTATATTTAGAACTCAAGCGCTATCTCTATTAATTTTTGGGCAAGGAGTTGCTAACATCCCGGTAACTCCCTGGTTTTGGGGAATGCTATATCTCCTTTAAAAGCTTAAGTGTGTGGTTTTACACCTATCATTTGCAAGGGGATATACAGGCGCGGATACAGGGGACGCACCAGGCGCAGGCCCCCCCTTTTTTTCGATGACCAACGATTTTTTTATCAACGATTTTGCAAAAAAGCATAAAAAAAAATAAAAAGGTCCTCGAAAATTCGGATAGTGCAAGTATGCAAGATCTGAAGTGCAAAAAAGGAAAAAAAAAGAGGTCCTCAAAAATCCTGGATCAGCCGGCCCAGCCCCCCTGTCGAGCTTCCTGGCGCCACCCCTGTGTGTGCGCCCCCCTTTCTCAAAATCCTGTTATACATGTAGTTAATACTCTTAATCTATTTTTATGTTCCTTAGTGTTGTTGAAACAGTTCTTGTTGACTTCCCACAAATCACTGGCACTTCCTGATCAACATGCACATTCCAGTGTGCCAGGTTAGTTAGACAAAACTTATACTCTTGGTATATTTCTCTATTCCACCATTGACTACTGACAATAATTTACAATTTAATAAAAAAAATCATTTTTACAGAAAAGATTTTAAGAACATGAGGGGGGCCAAAGACTGGCGCCTAGCCAGTTAAAACGTGTCAAGTTTTAGGCAAGTAAATGACAGCTAAACCTTCAGTTGGTCACATAACTCTAACTCATGAAAATTTTTCCCTGGCAGCTTTGATAACGAAAAAAATTATCGAAGTGCAAGAAGTACAGTGAACATGACGTGATAACTGTTGGCTTATCTTTGGGGTAGGTTGAAGGGTTTGTACAGAGGTATGCATTAGATAGTACGTCCCTTTTTTAATGCTAGCTTAAAAACTTTTATTTACGTCCTTTGGAATGTGTTCCAGTGTACTCAGCATAACTGTCATAGCAACATTCATAGGTTTCAGTCGAGTGCATGGAACAAAACAAATAGCCCAGTCATCTCTACATAAGCTTTCAAACTGTTGTAAGAATGTCTCATGATCAACTTGTGTAAAAATTGCATGCTGAACACCAACAAAAAAATGAATGTAAAAGCAAATGATCTACCACAGAAAGTCTGATTAGCATAATATTTCCCACAACAAAATACAACTTTAAAGGCTCTCTAATCTCACCACAGACCGTAGCAAATCCCTACTTACTGTACTTCTAGCCCCTCCTTCAATTTAAATGAAGTCACCTGTATACAATCTAGTACCAGGAAGTTGCTTTTTGACAAATAGCCAAATATACCAACTCCCTGCTAGTACACCTCCAAGACAGAGCCACAGTAGCTTGCACTGAGTTCAAACTGCTCG
>WURT03285892.1:0-25194 GCA_009936505.3 Holothuria glaberrima
AATGTGAGAAACTGTAGTTTTTGTGGAAAGGGATTGTATATGATTGCTACATAATGGTAAAAAGTGTCTGGTCACAATTTTGTAATAAATGATTTTAATCATTAATGACCCTGGCATTACCATTTCAGTTGTCAGTCAGATGGACAGAATCACTTAGTTTGATCATTTACCATCAAGATGTGGGTGAATCTCAACATTTGTGAAAAAATCATGAATTTTGTGAACCAACTCAATAAGCCCTTTAAGTTTCCTAACAAATAGCCTTGGGTGGAAAACATTAGGGAATCTGGGAAGCTACTTGCTGGGATATTTTGGTATTTGGTGAGAAGTAAGAGTAGTGGGAGGGAAGTAGGCTTTTTGTGCACATCAGAATTTTTAAAATTGTGGAAAATTTTACTTGCTTTCTGGGAATGAGTATTTTTCATCTCTGAACATAGCAATGTTATAGTTTATTTGTTACAGATGGGCAATGGGACTTTGCCAATTACCACCTCCTGGACCTGGGTCGTCCACAGCATTCTCTGAGATGTATGACCATAGCAGGACTGAAAATCTGGTGTGGTATCAGGAACAAAATACATATCATTAACCCTGAGACACTTAAAGTAGAGGTACGTGTTGAGGAAAAAGGGGAGGGCATAGTTGTTAAAGTAGTCAGAAAATGATTGCTTGTAGTAGTACACAAATTTGCTTACTTGTAAGATGAATGAGGTGTGTGAGCAGCCTGATAAGTTAGGGAGAATACAGTGATACAGCAAAGGACTAGAAATAGGGCCGTGGCTCCTTTTTGAGACTAAGATTGGCTTCCTGGGTGCTGCAAGTGTACAGCACACTTACACAATGAGGCAGTGTTTGTACGGCACATTGGTTTTACAGTAAATATGTACTACAGCCCGCTGGTACTGTGGTCCATTGGTACTCCAGCTCGGTACTACAGCTGTTACATCCTGCAGCTCATTGGTACTTACAGCTCACTTGTATTATGACCCATTGGTGTGACAGCCCTTTGATACTAGTACCCACTGGTCCTACAGCCCAGTAGTTACTTGACCCATAGGGATTACAGACCATTGGTACAATGGCCCATTGGTGCTGACAGCCATTGGTCTTGAAGTCCACTGGTACCATGACCCATTGGTAGACAGAGCATTGGTGCTACGGCCCCATAAGTACAGCCCATTGCTACTGCGGCAATTTACTATTACGACTGCATGTGATTCCATTGCCTGAGATCAAAGAATGTCCCCACAGTCCTTCAACCTATAGTGGCATGTGTAATAACAGTGTAGAAGTTGTCCTCAATGTAATGTTTATTGTGCATCTAGGTTGTTGACCTGTCTCAGGTCTACCAAACATTTCAAGGAAATGAATATTCATGGCCAGTGACATAACAGGTGTTTTTGTTTACCAGGGAACCACCCAGGGAGTGAGGCTTACAAAAGACTTCTTTAAAGTAGTACTATAAGTAGATTTAAATTTGCAGGGAAACAAAGGAAGAACTGAAAATAAAAGAAGTTAAGCCAGGTGGTTGATGTTATATTTATGATAACCACAAAAATTTAGGTTGACTTAAAATGTATCTAGGTCAGCAAGGAGACAAAAGAAAGAACTTAAGAAAAAAAAGCAGCAAAGCCAAGTGTTCGTAACATGAATGAGGTCAACTTTAGGATATAAGACATTCTGATAACCTTTTTGATCAAGGAAGTCTACATGTGAGTAAGTATGGCATCTGCTGAATATGGATACAGTGCTGATGATAGTGTGAGAGGGACTTCATGAATATTCATGAGCAAATTGATTCCTTGAAGGCATACAAGAGAGAGGTGTTCAAGTTAAGTATCAGATTACAGTATGTAATGGTAAACAAGGATAACATAAGAGAAACAAAGGATAGCAGACTGTAATCATTGCTAAATGCTCCCAAGGAATCATGGGAACTAGGAGTATAAACAATAGAGAAGTGACGTCACGCTATTGTTCATACTGGCAGTTTCCTAATCCCTTGGGTGCATAAAGCAATGATTAAAGTCTGCTATTCAGGAAGATCTGAGAACTTAGTGAATTCAGACTTCATTTACACAGCAAAAAAAGATAGACTTTGCACATAAGTGTAAATATGCACAAAAAAGGAGAGATGAGAGCAAGGTGAGGAAATAGCTAATACGTGCATGAGAAGGCAATGTCAAAGGCCTTTAGCTTGAAGAAAATCAACCTTTGAAAACCCCAGTCTTTAAAACTTAAATGTAAATCAGGTCATTAGATGACCCTCATAGTTTGTGACTGGTATGAGCTTGAGTGACATGACAGGGATACCAAAACTGATACAGAATTGGTCTAAGTAGTTAGCATTGTTTCAAACTTGCATGTTGGCACTATAAAGTTACGTCTCTGGCATGGAGAGCAATCAGTAGATTTTTGCTCAAACTTGATGTAATTTTTCATTAGTAAGTCCTCTGCTACCCTTCTTCCCCCCTCCCCCCCACATCCTGGTCTAAAAATGTACTGACCAGGCTACTTCTGCTGCTGTTATATATAAAAGCAACTCAATCAATTCTATGAAACATCTGCTGCGATCACAGTGTGGCTCAGATACTTGCGTTATCATACTCTTATCTCAACATTCATTCTGGTTTGTATTTCTGGAATTCTCTTTCCCCTAGAATTACTTGTAAAGATATCCCTGAAATCTGTCAGGGCTGTCGGATAAGATTTATAACTTATGGCCAAACTTTGAAAAAGTATGGCCAATTCAAGATCTACAATACCTATATCATTACATCCAAAGATTCTTCATGGCCAAATGCCCACTTTTCAGGTTTACAAGGTCTAAATTTGCAATGTTTGACTCCCAAAAAATGGCCAACTGGCAGCCCTAAAACACCAAACACCAGCAGCCCATTAAAATATCAACAATCCTTACCAGACTTTTGAGTAGAAAGTCATGAGTACAAATACATGTGATGATTCCTTGGGCCCTACTCATTATGCCCTTCCCCCATTCTCCACAAAGATGTGCAGTTTCATGATTCCTTCTCACCTGTATATCATTTGGTAGTTTTTTTTTCAAGTGAATAAGTATGCCAAAAGAAAGTATTGTCTTGTTGAAATGGTTGGTACCACAATGGTTGAAATAGATAAAATATGTAGGGGGCTGAGCTGTGGGGCTGCAGGACCAACCCATATTATGTTAAGTATATTATGTTCTGATGCAGTAGTATAATTTGAGGCCACACAAATAGGGGATTTGAAATATCTGTGCAGGTTGCTTGAGTGAGAAGGGACATGCTAGTCATGCTGCCTTTTACCAAACCTTACTTAAAGGCTCTTTAGTCTCACTACAGACAGTAGCAGTTCTCCCTACTTAGATTACTTTTAGCCCCTCTTCCAATTTAAACTATGCCATCTGTCTACTGTCTAGTACACCTCTAAGAGAGCCACGGTAGCCTGCATTAATGTATCAATTGAAGTATAGTGGTACACAGTTTTTAGAACCCTACGGCTTTTCCTAAATATGGTTGGGCAAGGCCGATGCAGTATCACCGTTACTAATTTTTATATGCTTTTGTAGAGCTGTAATGAAGGTTTTCTTGTTTCTCTACTTAAAATCAACAGAAATCATTTGATGCCCATCCAAGGAAAGAGAGCCAGGTCCGTCTGATGGCTTGGCAGGGTGATGGTGTATGGGTGTCCATCAGGTTGGACAGTACCCTCAGACTCTACCATGCCCATACCTGTCAACATTTACAAGATGTTGATATTGAACCTTATGTCAGTAAAATGCTGGGTAAGTTAAAAATAATTGTATGGATAAGACAAAGAAGAGCAATTTACCCCTTCAAATGTGAAAAAAGTTTGGCCAAATATAGCTTTACAAAGAAAGAGAATGGAAGTGGGTTGTGCAGAATTAGTGCTTGAAATGTGGGACAGATCCTCTTCACATGTGCTCTTCATGTGGAAATAGTGTTGTCAGGATAATACATCTAATAGTTGGTGTATGTGTATGTTATTTGGCTTAGGGGCTCTCTGACATTGGAGAAGGGAAATGGGCCATACAGCCTACATTTATTTCTAAAGCTAAAATTTTAATGCAAATCTTATTTGGTTCTCATTGGTACTCCTGACCCTCCAACTGAGGCCCTATAGCCCTAATGTAGAAGCTGTCTATATGTGCACACATGCTGTATCTGCAGATTGGATGAATATTGTAGACTGTCATTGTTTTTATTCATTTGATGGCATCATATTTGTATGTTGATTATTGAACTGGGTGACCCTATCAGTCACTTCCAAGCATTGCCCTTTGTAAAAGGTGGGGTGACGTTTAGTAGTTAACACCTTTGATATAATTTGCCACTCCCCTGAACTAAGATTTTTATCCTCTACTTAAATTATGTTTGCACTGTCCCTTAAAGTGATCTTAACTAAGTACAGAAGTTGTCCTACTTCATGCATATGTATCATTATATTTTCAGGAACTGGTAAACTTGGCTTTTCTTTTGTTCGTATCACCTCTCTCCTCATCGCTTGTAACCGTCTCTGGGTCGGTACTTCCAACGGAGTCATCATCTCCATTCCTCTCACAGAGAGTATGTATCATCTATATTCAATCGCAAAATGTCTTCATCTAGTCAGTATCAAGGCTTCAGATTTTATGACTAGGGTTTTTTGGGGGTGGGAGGTGGGAGGTGGGAGGGAGCTTGTTTTGTTTGTGTCAGTTTACTTTGTTTTAATTGTAGCTTTGCTCTCAAAGAATAAGCAATATTACAAAGCAACAGAAGAAGAATAAGGGTTATGGTGTGTCATCTAAGTCATTAAGGTGTATCTAAGTCTAAGATTTCAAAAGCATTTGTTACAAAGCTTGAAAAATGTGTCCAAATGGTCTAACTCCCATCTTTACTGGACATTACTGAGCTGAGATTATAAGGATGAGGCTTTCTAATTAAGTGCATAAATTTCAACATTTTATATTTCGACAACACAGTAAGCTATGAAGATGGGAGTTGGATTACAGAGATTCATTTTCCAATCTCTAAAATATATATCCTTACAATTCTAGACTTAAGGTCTCCTTTAAGTGAAGCCAGTTATTACTGGTATTATTGTTATTGGATGGAAATGGGCATTATTCAAAGAAACTACAAAACAGTGACAAATATTGTTTTCATTTTCATTTATTTATTTTTTTCACTTCAAGTGCAGTATTAACTATAATTTCAACTGAAAATGATTACAAAGTAATGAGAAGTGACAGGAAGTTCACCAGAAGCCAGGAGGCACAAGTAATAAGAAAGTATTAGCAATTTTTGAGCAAAATTGTCTACCTGTAGCCCTCACAGCATATGCATATTTTCCTGTTCTGACCTTTAGTGTCATTTTGTTCACATCTATACTTTAAAGTGATTTGGGATGTTTAATTTATTCCATAGCTAAAAAGCCCATATCCAGTGGAGGCACCAAGCCAGGAGGAGTAATCCGAGTGTATTCCGATGCCAAGTCTGATAGTGTCAGAGCTGGTACCATCATCCCATACTGTAGCATCACACAAGCCCAGCTTTCATTCCATGGACATAGAGATAATGTCAAGTTCTTTGTAGCTGTACCAGGTACGTGGCTAGTGTTCTGTCTATTTTGGCTCTGATTGTCCGTCAAGTGGCAGGGCAACAGAAGGTTATTTTTTAGTGGTAGGCAGGGTTTCTGTCAAGGGGGGTAAAGTAGGGGATTTCCCCCTTTCCCAAAGAAGGGGGTAAAATCCCCCCTCTTCATTTCCATAAAATCATAAATTATCAACATCTTGGTTTTTTTTATTTAAGAAGAGGACACTTTTACAGCAATGTTTGAACATACATAAATGAATGGCCTTTAAAACCCTTCAAATTCAACCTTTTAGGGGCCCAAAGCAAGCTTTTGTCCCCTGAACCCACATTGTAGCATTGGCAAAAGATAGCATCAATTTGGAATCTTGGTTTAGCGTAAAGCCTTGAAAGCCTAGATATATATGAATTCTGAGATCATTATGCCTTGATTAAGTCTAAAAGGGCATGTGGTTTCCCTTCTCCCACTGCAGCTGAAGGGTAAAGGGCAGTCTGTCCTCCTAGATTGTCAAGAAGTTGGTTCCTGTTATGTTGTTTTTACTGCATAGTCATCATTTAAGTTCTTTCATTTGGAAATCCTTGGTTAGTGTTAAAAAAGATTCGAAAAGAAGTGAGATTTATTTATTAGAAGCAGTTGTCACATTGTGCATATTTGAATTTAATACTTAATCCATGTACAGCTTTAAATTTTTAAGCACTAGACAGCATACTGTCAAATTTAAGTCCTCATTATCTATATTTCCCCTTATTTTCACCATCTTATGCTAACAGTAAGTGTGCTAGAATATGCCATTGCTATAGTAACAGAAAGATTGAAAAACAAAGATTAGTTCAGTTGTGTGTAGTTGATTTCAGTAAAGCTAAGAGTTGTGAAGATTATTGTCATTAATGACCCTGGAATATACATCATGTAATCTTTTCGTACGTCCGCATGATATGGAGATATACTTGGAAAGTTACCATTTTGTCACCTCTGGCAAGGTCTTTACCTGGCAATAGACCATTTTCAAAATAGCTATTACAAAGGATTATGGGATAGAGTTTTGGTGGGGGTCATTTTTGTCAGTGGCATTTTACTGTGATTAAATGTGACACGTTCTGAAACTACCACACAATCCTACTCAATTTCTATTTGGAAAAGGGTATTTGGAGTTAGTTTATCTAGCAAAGCTGCTTGTGTTGATGGTAACTTTAACTGTAGTAACCCTAAACTTCATCCTTAATTGAAAACTTTTATTTTTCCAGGTGGTTTCGAAAGAGAAACTATAGGTCAAGGTGCAGATGCGGCCAGCTCACCAGATCATCTTAAGACTAAGAACATGCTGGTTCTGAGTGGAGGAGAGGGCTATGTAGATTTCAGGGCTGGTAATAACATGTTTCTCTCATTTGGAATGTTTATATCACACTTAGCTGATCTGTTAAATTTAATTAAAACTACAGCATCTTTCAAGGCAAACATAGGTCCAAGTTGCTATGAATACTTTGTCATTCATTGACAGAAATGTGTTGTGTGATATGTACCTATTGAGGATACCCATTTGTAATTTTGTGGTGACCTCACTGAAGGCACAGGTTGGCATAGAGCATGTGCAAGAACATATGCAAGCATGTGGAGTTTAGGGTTTTTAAATGCTGTCGTGATTGCAAATAGAAAGGGGATGAATTAGAATCTACTTTTCTTTGTGACGATGTGTAATATATGTATTTGCCAAAGACCATTCCTGAGGGATTCAAAAGGGTTCCCTTTTAATGCAGAGATTCACAAAGAAATGTGAAAGTTGTCACGTATGGTACGTCAAAATGTGTGTAGCTACATGTACACTTTTTTCTGTGGTGTTACCAGAGCAAACATATGCTGTTCATAACAATGTGCAGGGTAACTGCTGTTAATGCACTGAGCTAATCATATTTATGGATTCTTGTAAGTCTGTTAAGTCAATCGATTGATATTATTGGAACCCTGTGCTGGTGGTCTCCTGTGCTTTTATGAACTGTAAATTGCTCTGCTTGGAAAATCTCAACTGTGGTATGGTGTGCCCCAGCATGTGTTGCTAAAACTTTGCTGATGACAACTTCAAAGCTTTCATATGTGATGCACAATAATTGTGCTCTTTTTCTCGTATGACTTTCAACTTTATAAGACATGCTGTGTATTTCTAATTTTTAATAACTTTTTGGGCACAAGTTTTCTTTTGAGAATTTAACCTTAGGGAACCCAAATAATTTCTTAAATAGAATTAAATAAGAGGCTGCCCTTATCATCTCAACTTCCAGTGCTGACAGTCTTCTTATACTTTCTTGTGCTACAGGAGACGGAGAAGAGGATGAAGACAGTTCTTCAAGCAGTAGCTATGGCGACGGTCTGGTCAATTCTTCCAGGGCAGCTCGATCAGAGCGTAGTCATCTTATTGTCTGGCAGGTGTCAGGGGTCAGTGAGTAAATGCTAGCCATGCACTGTCCAATTGCAGCTTTCTGTTCCCCCTACAGCAAGGTGTATCTTGCAGCAGTTACAGTGCCAACTGTTAAGAGGTGAGCTTAAAGCAGAGAGGGCAGTATTGCAGAATTAAAACCAGCTGGAACATTGACAATGAACAGACATCCTGATAGAACTTACTTCTTGATGGGCAGTGAGTTTACATTGGCAAGCTATTGTTTGTCCCCACAGGTCATTTCTCCGTTTGGTCACGCTATGAGGACTATGTAGGGACTTTTTGTGTGTATTCACTTTGTACTGACCATCTCGGCCATTTGTAGCCAGATTTCCTTTTCATCAGTCGCTTAATGTTACTTAAGATTTGAGCAGCCAAACAGAAAGTTGCATAGTTTTCAGTAAAAGTACTGCAAACATAAAGCTAAACCCAATGTGTGTAGTTTATAACGTAACATGGGAGCACACACAGGTAGATCCGTGTGGGTCTGTTATTCTGTGATATTCACAGTAAGTGTTCTTTTAAGGAGGGACATGTTTGTCAGCATGTAAGGGGTTATGTAGAAACCAGTTTATTTGAGTTACAGTATGTACTCTTGCCTGTTTTGTTTCAACAATTTTTATATATGGAGCCTCAGACCTCCTTAACCACAGTGATATTATTACACATACTTGTTATTGCATCGTTTGTATTTCGTTCTCTTCTGGTCTGCGGGCCTCACCTGTGTTCGTTCCAGTGACAGACCAGGTGAGAAATGTTCACATTGGTATATTCAATCTCACTTTTCTGGAAATGTGTGAGTCCAATTTTGAAAATCTGAGGTAAAACATTTCAACTTAGAAGCTATGCGATAGTCCACACAGATAGCATAGCACTGTAGAAA
This sequence comes from Holothuria glaberrima, assembly GCA_009936505.3. Classification (NCBI taxonomy): domain Eukaryota; kingdom Metazoa; phylum Echinodermata; class Holothuroidea; order Aspidochirotida; family Holothuriidae; genus Holothuria; species Holothuria glaberrima. The sequence goes on from WURT03285892.1 coordinate 8,904, forward strand.
TTTCCCTGTAAAATAAAGTTGTTGAAACTTTTCAAACTTCTCCTATGAAATAGCTTTGACATGACTGAAGATTGATATCTGTGTCATACCTTGGTGTCATTGGTGTGTTGGGGCTGGCTGGATGTTAAGCCAACCAAACAAAAACATTTAGACAGGTCACAACTCATCTTAAAATAATTGTTGGGGAGAAGTGGTGAGAGGGTTGAAGACAGAGAGGAGTTTGGTGAGGGGATTGTCTTAGTTAAACCTTTTCTCCTCCAGGATTGGTCCATTTTGGTCATATCAAGTATTTAAGTGAAGGTCAATGCAGGTTATCTGCTTAAAACAAGTTTAAAGTGATTGCAAGCAGATGTCTTTTGAAATCAGCTGGAGAGAACAGTGTACTTCAATCAGTTGCAAGTGGGGAATTATAACTTAAATTTTCCATCAGAATGTAATGACTGACTTTGAAACTTTATTTTTGAAGACATTTAAGAATAAGGTTCAGGGTTTTGTAGTGATGAGGAAGGTGGGGTCCAGTGCTAAGCAGACTTTGTTGAATTCCAGCCTGACATGACATGGCTTGATGGAGAGGGTATAGAAGCAGCTTCCTAATCTAGATATGACAGCTGTAACCCAGAAAAAAATATTCTTGCAAAGCAGCAGTTCCGGATGCTTGACTTGCTTTTATTCTATGGAATGTTTAATAATAGTATTAATATTTCATTCTTTTGCTGATTTAAAAAGAAATGCTTTGTGGAAGTAATGAAAATGCTGCATTTTAACCTTTTAAGACAAAAATATTTTATCTTTACTAATATACATTTTAACAAGCCATCCTAGCCATGTTTTTACCAATTCATCAGTTACAAAAATATATAATACTAGCCTGTTATTCCAAGCATGTATGATGTTTCTTATAGTTGTATTTGTAGCACAGTAAACTAAGTTTGTGGCAAATCAATTTTTGCCGACAGGTTTTTAAGTTTGTGGCACAGGTTTGGTAATCACTTCCTTATTTTCAGAATTTCATCTCATGTAGCAGACATTTTTGGGAGGATTTCATTCTCTGAAGGTTATGTACTACTGTGATCTCGTGTGCAAACAATGCAACTGTTTAAAATACAATGTAATTGTGTACATATTTTCCACATTTGTCTTAGTTACCTTCCTTCCAGCGCCAAAAAAAAAACAAACAAATCTTTTACCAAACCACAGCAAATGAATAAGTATGAAGTCGGTGGATTATGATTCATACTCAGGTTGCAGCATTATCATTAATTTAGGATGGGATGATAAGATCAAAAAGTGGTGAAGGTTGCCCTCAGGTATTTGTAGACAATGATTATGCCTGACCCAGGAAACAGAGGACAAAGTAATTCTTATACAACTAGAATTGTGAGTTAATATGAAGAAATGTGTCACTTGAACTAACACTTAGTTTGTTTGAAAGCTCTGAGCCTTGTGAACTAATACTTAGTTTGTTTCAGAGCTCCGAGCACTGTTTAAGATGTCTTTAACCTTTTGCTGGTTAGCCTATTTACTGGTAATGTTCTGTTGACAAAATGTGTAGAACAAATGTCACTTTCAAAGAATCCCCCTTTAGCTAGCTGAAATTGATTTTATGGAACCTTTTGTTTTACTTCTGGCTGAAAACAAATTTCTTTCCATTTGAAAAACTTGAAATCCAATGGCAATCTAAAATTTTTTCTCAGTGATTAGAGATAGTTTGAAGTTTGAAGCTAGATCTTGCCACAACAAAGCTATGTAAATATGATTGAGGTGTCAAGCTAAACAGAAGCCAGCTTGTTTTATGCAAATATAAGTGCAGATTTTTGTTGAGGGTACATAAAAAAAAAAATTAAAAATTGCTTGCATTACTGGAAGTTTGGGAGTTTTCTCAAGATGAATGAAGTGTCTCATCAGTGCCAGTAAAATTCAGAAACCTGTTTAGAAATTGTTAGTTTTTACTTTGAAAAACATAAAGCCTGCTATGATTGTCATCATAAAATACTGAATATGAGTGAGCATGGTAACTGGGCAACTTGGGATAATGGGCAATGAATATGCATGAACATGTTACCATGGCAGAGATCATAGATGTTGTAATGCAATATAGTGGCTATTCTCAGATCTTTTTAAGTAGTGAAAAATAAAACTTGTAAAAATAATTCAGTGAACTTTTAGAATAAAAAGTCAGAATGCAAGAGTGAAATTTGTAACAGTTTGTGGTATATAGTCTTAAATGTATGGGCTGCTTTATAAACAGACTGGGAGGTAGTTTTGGTCCATACAGTACAGCCCTGCCCTAGGAAATTTGTAAATATTTTAAAGTATTTTAAGGTATTTGTTTCATTTTCGCCCCTTGGCTCTTCACCAGAGAGTCGAGAGGACTTTGGGAAAAGTAGAAATATTTTAAGGTAGAGAATGAACCTCTTTCAAAGAACATGATGTAGACAGTCTATGCCCACGTGGATACCTGTGTACACACAGCGGGTTTCTCTGTGCACTCCTGTCATCTCTGTTCATGCAGAGGCATCTCTTTGCATGCAGAGGTACCTCTCTGCATGCACAGGTATCTCTTAACATGCAGTGGTATTGTTGTAAATGCACTGGTATCTGTATGCCCACAGGTATTTCTGTACACACAATATATCTGTATACAAACAGCTGTCTGTGCACACACTAGTATTGCTGTGCATGCACAGGTAGCTCTGTGCACACACAGATACCTCTGTTCACACACAGGCACCTTGGTGCACACACAGGTACCTCTGTGTATATGAAGGTATATCTTAGCATTTGATTTTATGAAAAATGTGGGGTATCCATGCCAGCTGAAGTGGATTGTGTATATCAGGTTGGAGGTTACCATTTGGTTCAGTGCTACATGCTGGCTGTTTGGAAAATAGTTGTCACAGTTTTTGCAATACTTGCAAAATGCAGCCTGTATGTAATGATGTCCTATTTAGAAGATAAGATGTCCAATTTTAAGGCTAATAGAGTAAGAAGTTATGTTTTAAAGTTGTTCTTTAAAGTAATATACTGCAAGTCTGTGGTATTGTTAAAATATTAAAGTATTATATCATTGTCTCACACTTGTGGAATAGTAACATTGTTTGCAACAATGTAATTTTATTCATTGTAAATGTTGTTCACTTTTTTCAAATTTAATTGTATAAATAACTGGAGCATGGATTTATATGTGGAGATTAACTTCCTTTTGAAATATTTTATGCATATTTCAGTGGTTTGAGCAAAATTGTATAGCATTAATATGTGTGGTAAATTATCTTGAAATATAAGTGTTGAAATGCTAACTATGGTTGTTTGATATTCATTAGTCAGTTGTGTCTATTTTATCCTTCCTTAAAGACTATGTATATGATGTCACAGAACAGAAAGTGCACCCTCATTTGAGGTAAGCACCTAGTATTACAACTTTCAACCAACACAAGTGCTGACATGTAAGTTTTGTACCGGTCAGACTCAGATACAAGACTGTCTACATGGGTGTGCAATGGCTCTGTCATGCATACATTGTGTGTAGTCATGTACCTTATGTAGTAAGCTTCATTGATTGTGGTCTGATATGATATAGGCATGATACTTGTGCACAAGGTCTGTAACATTTGCACTGAACTACTTTACTTTCATATAAGAATTACACTTTGAGAAAAAACCAGAATGCAATAATGAATAGTGGTTTCGACGATACATGTGTTATTTCAAATAATGCCATGCATAACGTCCCATTTCTTTCAGTCACTGATCAAATGGTATTTATATGTTAATGTGTTGGAAGAATACAGTTTTGTGTTTATATTTGATCTTAGGAATACTTGGGAAATTAAACTTTTTGAACTCTGCTGACTGCAGATGACCTTTGACCTCCACCATAAATAATAGGACTTCCCATCACCATAAGGCATCCACATACCAAGTATGAACTTGATACAAGTTTCCTACTTCAAGATATCATGTCAACTAAGTTTTCAGACTTTACGCCCATTGACCTCCACCATAAACAATAGGGTTCTGCTTCTTACAATAACGCATCCACTTACTAAATATGAAATTTACCCAGGCTTTCTTCCTTGAAATATTATGTTAACAAGTTATTCAGAGTTTAACCTCACAATATGGGGTATCTGTGCACCAGTGTGAGAGTTGTCCAAGTCTCCCTTCTTGAGGAAGCATGTTAATGAGCTAATCATCACACACTCACACATACACACACATGAACATGTTTTGACCCCATCAGTTACGGACTTTGGATTACCCTGGGGTACCCCACAATGGATTCAACCCCTTAGACTAATAACATGGGAATTAAGAATAACTGTTACCATGTCATCAGTTGCTATTTCAGCTGGCATTGCAAAATAACGTTGAAACTTGCAGATTTAAGATGAGACAGAAAACGAGCAAAATTTGAAGAACTCATAAGCTTATAGCCTTTCATTTTAATTAATTTTGGCCGAAATTGAACAGTCTTTCGTTATTCAACTTTTTATTGTATCATTACGACGAATAAGCTTCAGACGGTAAACATGAAATAAGTTTTGCGATATTATATTTCTAACAAAAGTTATGCTGCTCGCAAACAAACCAATTTCCTTGCACAGGCTAATGTACGCACCATTTTAATTCATTTAACCCAATTAAACGCAAGTGAAGTATCCTAAAAACAAGTTCTTGCAAAATAACATAAAAACTCGCAAATTTAAAATCAGGCCAAAAATAAACAAAATTTGAAAAATTCACAAGCCTATATAGCCTTTCATTTTAATTATTTTTGGTCAAAATTGAACAATTGTGATGAAAAAAGGATTGCAGGTTGTGAATATGAAATCCATTCAGTCACATCATGTTTTTAACTCAAGTTTTACTACTGGGTGTATAGTCCACCAGTGGGCTGGCCTTTCATCAGGGAGCTTAATCAGTACACAACCTAATATAATAGTATGCAATCCCAACAACCTTCAGTCGCCTCAAGGGACTGCTTGATTTTGCTCAGAAGGGCAGATTCTTCAATGAAGATCCCAAATTTTTTCAAATTTGATTCAACTGCAACCCCAAATTTTCAAATTTTTGACAAAAACACTCTCCCATTCTAAAATAATTGCACACCGAAAATTAAACGTTCAACCGACATCCTTTTGGCAACTTGTTGCCTTTGTTGGGGCATATGGTTGCTGTCCATCGGGGAGTCTGGCCTCCTTGTAAGGCAAATTCTGGGGCCACCCTTGTGTTACGTTAGTGATGGACTTGGTAGATTTTACAAATGTGGCCTCGATATTTTTTCCAAATGTAAATCTGAAGCCCATTAGGCCTGTATACTTACAAGATTGCCAGCATTTCAACAAGGGAAATACTGTAGTCTCATCCCAAAATTTCTCACACCAATTAAGTGACATCATTTCAATGCTTTTCATAATTTGCTTTTTTTTAAACAACAAAACCTTTCTTGTTTTATTTTTGAGGATTGACTCCGGGCCAGTAGCCACATGGAGCATTTCAGCACAATGCCCCCAAAAATATTTCCTGCACCCCAGATGCAAATTGAAACTGCATAATAATTAATGTGGTGGAATATTTTATGACCCCCAATCACAACATTTGCCCCCCCCATCACAACACTTGCCCCCCTAAAAATGTGAAGCTGGCTACCGGCCCGATTGACTCATTCACAAGGATTAAATTTGCAATCTTCAATGTCTTTTTCTTGTTCTTGTGTTTTTAGTATGTATTACATATATTTAGTTGTTTCAAAATGTTGCAGTGCATGGTCTTGATGGATAAATTGGCAGTTTCAAGGTAGTTCTGTGCCATTTCCTTGCTGCATTAGAAAAAATGTTGCATTAAAAAAATGTGGTTTTCAAAATATATTACAACTGCAGAGGATGGCACAATTTTAGACGTTTACTAATCACTAAAGCAAAGTTGTATTTACTAAAAACCTAAAAGATAGCTGAACATTAAAAAAATATGACAAATTGTCAAACCACATCTTCAAATTAAATTTTTTGAAATCATATCTCAATTAAATGTGAAAATCTATACACCTTAAACTTCAGTGAGTACTTGGAAATATGAATGTATGTGTTTAAAGGGAAAATGCAGTCACCCCAATCAGAGTTAGTGTGTTCATGAATGGCCTATTTTGATCCTGTGACAATATTTTTGTTAGTGAATTGTGAAATTCAAGGAGAATTTCTCCTTGCTGTCTTGTTTGTTATCTATATGTTCAAAATGTCTTTGGAGGTGCTTGTAATGCAATAATAGAAGATTTGCAAGAGTGTGCTTATTTTCAAAGCAATTGTGGGGTAACTGCCTATTGCCTTTAATATGAGGCTTGTATCAGTTAAATCGACTGTCCAAAGCCAATAACTTGCAATTGTAGATGTTAATTCACTAGTATGTCAGCATGGCATTCAGGCAAAAATTATTACAATGTAAACTTGCCATAAAAATGAATGGCACTTGTTTACTCTCACAAACATGTATTCTACAAGATCTTGTCATGGCTAATAATGAACTTCTGTGATAAATGCAAGTTGCACTACCAAGAAAAAATTTAATGGGCTTTAGGAAAAGTTGTTACAGTCATTTTCCCATCATGATCGATTTGATTTATTCCCCAAACTGCTTTTAAAGGTCTGCTACTGATGAAGTTGAGCCATACGAGCCAAAAAAAAAAAATAAATAAATAAAACAGGAAGGAGCTATGAAGATGGGAGTTGGATGAATGGGACTTACTTTCCAACCTCTAAAATATATTTTCTTGTAATTCTAGACTTTAGGTGCACCAGCTCTAAGTTTCATTTAGAGCTACAAAGGCTCTACAATGTTTATGTTCTGAACCCTGGGTAGTGTACCAGGGAAAGTTTTGGAAAAAGGAAACCTGCATATGCAATTTCCCAGCTTCTGAGGACCTTAAAAACATAATCAGGAGGATGGAGTTTTAAGTATTTTCAGTAATTTCTTTTTAAGTAGGCCATTTTTTCAGTAAGGGTTTGAAATTCTCGGGGGGGGGGGGGAGCTGCCTCTCTTCCCCTCTTCCCTGACAGGCTTCTGTCCTGGCCACTCAAACTGCCCTTCAGGTCATTATAATGAGAAAGACAAAATAAAACTTGCATTTTTGAAAACATGAAAAGTTTTCCTTTATAGTACATTACAAATGCAAAAGTTATCTATAGTGTTACTTATCTGCAATTGTCTCTTCTGACAGTACGTCATGTCTATCGAATGCAAAGACAAAACTCCAATTTTGAGGAAAAAGTGATGGGATAATTTTTAGCCATCCCCTATTCTCCTACAGTTTTCATTGGCACTGATGGGAATATGAGGAAATTTTTAATATTAAACACCATTAGATGCGATTCCCTGGCATCTGACATTAAAATAATTCACAAACTAGTAGCTCACCCCAGGAGAGGTTGTAATAGACCTATGCGACTTGTTGATTTCATTTTATCTACCTTGGTGAGCTAATTTGGGAGCTTAGCTAGAGGTAACCTTTTCGAATGTGGTGAAGACCCGGTGTAAAATAAATGTCATTTTTTCAAACGTCCCCGTGCTGCTCCCTTAGTGCTCATCGCCCCCTAAGTTGTGGAAATGCCTCCCAGCCTGGGGCGATAATGCCCCCCTTGGGAATCACTGTTTTAGAGCTTTTACCACCAAGGGAATTTTATAGATGGTGCTCTTAAATAAAGAAATGAGTAGGAATAATCAATCATGATGGGGAACTGACAATATAGGACACAATCTAATGGGTACACGGCATGATTATAATGAAAAAGGGTATTCCTACACCTATAATAACATGACAACAAATTACAGACTAACACACAAGAGTTATCCTTATAACCATTTATTCATCTTTGGTCTCTGCTACCAGTATCTACACAACCTTTTTACAAATAAGAGACCATTGGCCTCCCTTGAATACCATCATAAAAGAATACCATAGTAACAAAGTGCCATCAAAGATGGAAATGAAAACAGGGTTAAAGTAAATACAAAGTCAAGGTAGGAAGAAACAGTAAGTGAAATGAAAATTTTAAATTTTTCAAATGTTTAACTAAGTTGAAAACCTGTTGGCGAGTACTGCATGTAAAGTAATTTGAAAAATTCTTGACAGCATGTCAATTTCATTACCCCTTATGATTGACTCAAACTCACCACCCACCCCCACCCCCACTCACACAAAGAATAAGATGATAAAAACCTGGATAACCCCACCAGACAGGTTTCTCAACCACGAGGGGCATTGTGCGAAGGCTAACGGACTTGTTTTTAATGAGAAAGGCAGAAAACTCGTAGCCTTGGATACATGTGCTGCTGGTGTACATATTCGTATCAACAGCAATCAAGTGGTTCATATGCTGCAATCAAGAGAACATATGTTGCAATCAATAAATAATCTCTGGACATTGTCCAGAAGAAGTTGTGTCATACTTATGATGAGCTTCTATGGATTTGCATTAATATGTCATTAACTAAACAACCTTAAATCCAAAATAGGTAAATTCAAAATGTGCCTTGCAGATATTAACAGTCATTGGAAAGTGAAGATTTCACTAAGTAACAACTTACTACTTGAACAAAATTCCTGCTATTTTACAAAGAAAGACACAAAACTGAGGCGTGGCACTTAATAAGGATTGTCAATGAGCAAAATAATTCTTGATGTACTACTAGAAAACCAGAAATAAACATTTCATTTTGTGCCATCTCCAATTTCCAATATTCCTTGAGAGCAATGTTTGAGTTTGTGTGCGCAATTGCTAATAATTGGAATATTCTTATAAAAAGTGTTCTCAAGGCCCAAATCACCTTAATATACAAAAGGAAATTAAAAATCTATTACAATCTCTCCCAAAATATTTTGGAAGTAGGATGGGGGAACACTATTTTAATTTTCCAATGCCTACACTGCTTTAAAAAACATCTTGCAGCATAAAACATGTACCCTGTGGGTTTACAAGGCACTTTATTTAAGTGGATACACCTACATGTTACCCTGTTGCATAACTCAAGGCAAGGGTGGCACCAGGATTTGCCCAACAGGGGTGCCAGGCTCCTATAAAGGGGGGGGGTGGCAACCTGAAGCCCCACAAAGATGAAGAGTTGCCAAAAAGATGTGGAATGGCTTGCAAAATGTACCAAAAATGTGGCTTTTTGTACAAAAGTTGATTTTTAGGAAAATTTGGGGTCTTTTCTGGAAAAATCTGCCCTTCCTATGAGCTAAATTAAGCAGATTGTTAGGGCGACTGAAGGTCTCCAGGGTTACATATTTTATTTTTATCCTACGGATTAAGGCTTCCCAACGAAATTGGAAAATTTTGCCAACAAGGGGCAGCATTCTCTGACGTGGAGTTGGCATGGCCCCCCCGCTGGCGCCATCCCTGCCTTGGGGAATTCCAAATATTTGTAGATAAAAACTGACTTTGCATCAGCACATTTTTTTTTCAACAATTGAATTAAGCCAATGAAAACGAAAGTCACGATGAGAACATTATTCTTCAGAGACACAGATGAATGATAAAATTTATAATCTTTAGTTTTGCACTGATTTCAAACCAGTGCTGGCTAAAATTTACGTAAGTACAAAAATATTAATGCCACATATTTCACGATTTTCCTCTCACTTCTAGCTACAAACCATGGTCCAATTCAGTACATTTACAGGACAGTTTTCATAATTGGAACATTTCTGAAAAGAGCAAAATTTCAAAGAAGTCTGAAAACTGACTTACAGACATACAGCTGAACAAACTAACAAAAATACTAACTTTCCAAGTCCAACCATAAAAACTCACAGCTGTAAGGTTCTAGACACAAAACAATGGGAAGATGACAGAATTTATTTGAAACCATAATATCCCACCAACAATGGAAAAAGTTTTCACATCAAATCTATTAAAAACATTAAATTCTTTCAATAACCCTCTTTTTTACACAATAGACTCATTGAGATGTTGTGGTTACAAACAATAGGAACTTAATACATGCTACTGAATGCACCATGCTTTGTAAAAACATGTTACAATTGAATACAAAATTGCTAGTCAATAATTTTCTGAACCCTCACCCAAATGAAGACAGAAAGTTTCATAAAGCTCTTTATTTCTGTACAGTTCTCTTTAATATGAAAATAAATAAAACAATAAATTAAAAAAGTTTTTTTTTTTTTTTTCAAATATTTTGCTAACTGTGTTATACAAATTCTTCTCCATTAATGTTTGCATCAAGTTGTAGCTTCTGAGCTTTCTTATCACTGCTCAAATCATTTAATAATGCAATATCTTGACAAACAGGTGATAAATTCTGGAAACTTGGTCCCCAGTTTAAAAGCTGATCTAGTGCAAAGTGTCCATTACTGGATTCAGGAACTTTGGAACCCCCATTCTCATCCTCTGAGGAAAATGGTGTTCTCTGTGAGCCTCCATCAGAGTCCAATCTGCCATTTTGAGGGGCATGCAAATTATCTATACTTGCTAATCTTGTCATGATGTAGGTTCCAGTATCAACGTCTATATCTGGTTCCATTTCAGAACAAGTGAAAGATGCTGCGCTCTCATCGGATGAGGAATCCGGAGGTACAAGCAGAGTTGGCTGATTTAAATTATTCATATTCATGTCATCACTAACAGATGATAAATTATCTATAGTACTGGTATGGCTATGGGTGCCTGACATGAGGTCTGGTCTAGCAGAATTCAAACGAGCCACTTCCTCAGTGGTCAAGCCTTTAGGCTGTCCACTTTTATCTAAAACAGGCGTTTTGGCCCTACTGCTTCTCTTAGAGCGATGTGATGGCACTGAAACACCACTCATTGGGCTCTTTGTCCGACCTGTACGGCCACTCCTTACACTACTCACATCCGAACGATGGGCAAGACTACGCAACTCGCTATGTTCTGACCCGACTGGTGTGGGAATGTTCCGGTCCCTGTAAGGACTAGCCGCTCTACGGATATCCACACCCCCGTCCATTGTTTGCATAACCATAACATTTGGTGAGTGTCTGTAGGAGTGTGGCACGGGGGTACCATTCCCAAATATAGATGGGCTTGTCCTACCAATGAATGGGTGAGGACTCTGTCTGGTCATGCTTAAAGGGCTTTCCCTTGACGGAGAGGCTTGGATACGAGCAAGCATAGGATTAGGACTACGACGATGTTTCTTTCTCCTACCTTCCCTGTCATGATAATGTCTATAATGGTATGCTACATCAATATCTGAGGGAGCTATACTGCTAGCATTTTCTATATCGTAATGTTCAGGATAATTGTCACTGTGAGTAATATCCTCTACTTTATCCACCTCTGGAGAGCTACTGGATGGGACAGCACTGCTTTGTACATTCTGGTCAATAATGTCTGGTTGTCGCTGCATGGAAGACATATGATCATCAACCTCTTTGCCCCCATGGTGGTACCCTATCATGGTTGCATCATCAAAGGTGTCATTATTTATAAAGGAAGGATTATCCATGGAGCCATTGGTCACATAGGCACCAGTAGGTGGCTTAGCAGATTTAGGTTTATGGTGAAGTCTCCTCCTTAGCAGAACTGCAGCTACAATGAAGATCAAAATTATACATAAGACCACAGCTACGATGACACCAATGATGATGATATTGGTACTTGGATCTCCAGTAGAAGTCTGAGGAGATATCTTTTCACAAAAGTCACCGATGTAACCATCGGTACAGGAGCATATAAAAGCGTCCTCTCTGGCAAAGCATGTACCATCATTCAAGCATGGAGATGAAAGACAAGGCTGTGGAACACAAGTAAAACTTTCACCTTCTGACACACAAGTCTCCACAGAAGCACATGGCTTGGAAGCACAAAGGTCCACTTGAGAGCATCCACTTCCGACACTTTCTGATGGTACCACATCAAACCTCTCATTGGCACCACTGAAGGGCATGGCTTTACCATCAAATTCAAAGTCCGTAATACATCCTGAGAAACCTGGTGAAGCAAAAACAAAGTAAAACACGTGTTCATCATTCAAAAAATCACAGGCATATGGAATGCGCACTAATAGCCAACAATTAATTGATTTCCTAGTAATTAGGAAGTAGAGAGGAAGAGCGAGGTAGAGTCAACCATTCCATAACAACCATCATTCCCTTTTTTATTTTCTAAAAGAGAAGTTGATGGATTTACTTTCTTATAAATTTTCCCCCCAAAAAAGGTACACTATAGCTTGAAATGTCACTGCAGGGATTGGCAAACTCTTTCGTTATGTAGGAATCAACTGCATGGTATATAAGACTAACAACACCCATCATCCACTGTGGGTCATTTGTCCAAAGTGGGTATACCCAACGAGCAGATCGCCACCGACTGGCTACTTGTGGAATGATCACCAAATGGTGCCCTCTTTGGCAAGGAAGATCTCTGCTTGGATTTGTTATATTCCAGAAAAGTTTTACTCATAAATGTACAGTGGAATGGTTACATTAGAAGTATATGCAGGGATGTAACAAGGATTTTCAGAGAACCTGACTAACTGGCCATCACAGGGGAGGGGGTATGAGGGTAGGGAATATAGTACTGATTTTCCCACAGCAAATTAAAATTTTTATATTGAACAGAATCCATAATTTCTTAATTGATATTGGGTGGACATCTGTAGAGTAGGGTACTTATACATGTTGTTGCCTGGCAACGACACATTCCTGCATAGCCAATATGATACCCTTTTCAGAACGGGACCTTTATCAGTGACATCATAACGGCCTGCGGCATACATAAGCAAGATGTAAAATAATATCCCTTTGCTGTGGACTTACAAGACATTTTGTACAATTAATGCAACCCTAAATAGCATTGATGTTGAAGAGAGCACTACATTACATTACATGATATCGCCCTTACTCAAATGGCCTACCACTGAACAGTGCAAAACCCGACCTGTGGCCGACAAGTCGGGATTTTACTTGATGTTCGCACCTACACATTATAGCCACTGGGATGCTTATCAGATTTTATAAAAATTTTATTGATTTTCTAAAATTTTAGGCTATAATCTGTAACTGCGAACATCAAATATAATCCCGACTTTTCAACCAGAGGTCGGGTTTTGCACTGTACAGTGGTAGGCGGTTTGAGTAACGGCAATTTCACGTAACGTAACTTTCTTTTTAGTTTTCCAAACAGGTATGTAGTATCTCAAATATCCCAAATTATTGCACTCCAGCAAATCATTAAATTAACACTGCACTTTGAGTCTGCTGCCACCTGATACATCCCCCCTCTCTCTACTTTGTTGCCCTTCCAGCCCCTTTGCTCACCCACCCCTGACCTAAAACAAAGTCTACTCTTCAGGAAACTTTTACACATTACTTATGATTTGCATAATTGAGCCTACAAGACTTTTGGCTAAGTTATCACACTTGTGATTCTAAGAGAGCTGGTTTGTTTTCAGCCTGGTTTATTGTGGTGCATCTTTGGGCAACATTAAAATGCCTCTTTTCACGTGAGGGTTACATGGGTAGTGGTGGGTAAGTGTGAGGTAGATGCACAGTGTTGTATATCTGAATGAGACTGGAAGGATGGGCTCTGTGATAAGTAAACCTTGACAGGAGGTAATATTATTAAAGCACTTTGAAACCAATCCTTGGAATAAAGCACTGTATAAACACCACATATTCCTATTGTTATTATCATTGCATACCATACATATAATCTTTGTTGTCTCAGTGTAACAGTTTAAAAAACTTAATCCCGGAAAGTAGCACTTTTCACTTAACCATTACTTTCAAATGAAGGTTTAAGTGCCATTACTCACTCTCTACAATATGTGAAAGAAAATGTTTTGTTCGATACAATCACATTACCTATAATATTGTGCATGTTTTGAAGGAAAGTCCCTAGCTATCAAGACATAAGCATGACGAGACAAATAAAAAAATAAATAAATAAAGAAAAAAAAATTTGTTGACTTACCTTTGAGTACTTCACCATCTATCTCCACCTCAGATGGTGACCCTCCAAGGTTGAGGGTAGTCACGCCCAACCCAGTGAAGTCATGTGGTAGAATGTTAAAGTTCCTTGTCTTCCCTGAATCATCAACCTGCAGTGAGAGGGACTTGCCCTCCCTCTCTAAGGTAACATTATGCCAGACCCCACCATCTACAAGGATACTGTCTAGTAGAATAGTCCCCTGGGAGAAGTCCCCCGTACCAAAAGAGTAACGGACCATGGCATCTTCCACCTAAAAATAATAAAACAAATTATGAAATGTATTGTAAGAAATTCATCATTTCATATCTTTCTCAGGCAAGACAATCCATTGATCATTCCTTTAACAACTTTTAACCTAAAATACAGACCCGATGATGCAACTTATTTTCTAAAGGGAAGGGGAGGAAGAGACGTGGGGAAAAAATGAGGTACAAATAGTTTGTTAGAGAAAGAACACCTCCCACATGGCATAAGTTCCAAGGGCTTGACAGAGGCCAAAATTATGGGCCCAAAATGGAATCATGCATGCTTGCATGCCCCAAAACCCAGGACAATTTAGGGTTCTAGGTGCCCTCTATAGGTAGGGGTTACCACAGTGCTATTAGTTTTTTGCCAGACAGATGTCACCGATCGCCGTCTTGGGGGAGGGGCCTAAGGGGAGGGGTCCCGAACGTTCTGTCCCAGCAGTCCCCACCCCCTTCGAAAAATTTTTGCTCACTTAAGGTGGGATAGATGCAAAATGGTGCTACATATGGTGCTAAATTTGAATTAAACCATTCGAACTTTACCGAAAAAAATTGAAAGAAATATTTTTTGTGCGGGCGGCCAAGGTTTTTGTACGGGAGGCAACATTAAGACCGGGCGCGGACGCACGCTCTTCAGATTTTGTCTGGGCAGCGCGCCTGGACAAAACAGCTAGTGGAGAATATTGTGTAGGAGGTAATGATGAGTGAAATAGACAGGCAGTTCACTAATTCTTGACCTGCAGCCAAACACACACTTCTAGTTGAGCAAGTAAGAAAGGGTGAAGAATTTTCAAAGGGATATCAGGATTATTAACCCTTTCGCAACCCTCCCAAAATTTCCTATTGTGCCCATTTCAGCCAGCTAGCTTACCACAGTTGTTGACATTATTGGCAATCTAACATAACTTTTTATCTAAACTGAATATGAAGTTGATCTGAACATGAAAATTGCAGAATGTACATTCTTCTATCAGTTACCATTATTTAAAATGCAATTGTTCGAAAAATTCAAAATGGCCACTGATTGCCTAAATTCGCGGAACTAGTCCCTGTACTGATGCATGATCTTTATCTAGCCCAAGATTGCAAATTTTGCTATGAGAAAGCATCCTGACGATTGACAGAACCCCAATTACCATTCGGTGTGTTAGGAGACATATCATATGAATCAATTTCACCATCTTTTTTCTTCGAGGCTGCACCTTCAGAACTTCCTATGCTAACTCAAAAATATGCACCGCGAAGTCTGACTTGCTCTAGGAGGCTGCCATTTTGTTTGCTCTGTACATCGTCACAAGATCAAGGTATGAAAAGAATTCCAATGGTGCCACCCACACAAATTAAGTGTAGAAGCTATTCAGAAAGTCACACCAACTTCTGAGGGTATGTTCATAGCTGGTTTGGTCATGTCAAGCGTGGTAGGTTGGATACATAATAGTATGTAGGTTATTGTGAAAGGAACATTAACCTGGTACGTAATATTATGTATCTGGCTGTGAAAGGGTTAAAGGATAAGTGACAACAATTTCATTGATGAAACATTTTTATAGTATAACAAGACTTTACCATACCTCTAAAAGAGTAAATTTCTGGTCCGACTTGATAAACAGCAGCATTCCATCTGTAGTTCCTGTTCTGAATGACAGAGACACTATCTGGGGTGCTGTCGCCCTCCTTCGTCTGCTGCCCTCTTGTGCCTGGTTCAGGAGTTGTTGTCTGCGGTAGCTCTCCTTGATGTGGTATTCTACAAACCCATCTCCACCAAACGATGATGGGGAAGGTTCTGTGGAGGTTTAGGTGAAAACACGTGAAAGACAAAAAGTTTCAATCATTTATTCACACTGAATGGAAATTACTCCCTAAGGACTTAATGTAACCATAAGAAACAATGAAATCTGGTTTATTTACACACATACTATACCTAAAAGACACTGGCAGAAAGATATTTGGGAGATACTTGCTAAATCGAGCCAATTAAAAAAATGTACACATAGTGCATGGGATAACGAGAAATATCAGCAAGATAAGATGAGCCAAAATGAAGCCTGATTTGGAAAACTTTATAGTCATACCTTG
>WURT03286003.1:3293-25192 GCA_009936505.3 Holothuria glaberrima
CGCTCCCAGCCCCCTGCTTCATATGCCCTTGAGTTTTGAACATTTTTGATAATGCTGTATGCGTGACAAAAATAACTGGTCAATATTTCATGAATTTGACGGGAATTATAATTTTTCCACGTTTCAATTTTAGTGTTTGTAGGTATGGCGTTTTTTATCATCATATCTTTAAAACCCAATATTTACCTGCTAAGCAAAAGTTAAGCACACAATGTACTGACAGTGGAAAGTTGCTTATACTCCATAACTTTATCCTTTGACGTTCTTTGTAGGTAAGGCTAATACATTTCCTAGTATCCAAACGTTTTGTCGGGAAGTGCAATAATATTTTTATGTGTAGATTTTAGAGAACATGTAATGTATTGAATTACCATGGACCAGGGCGATGCAGTGATGACGTGTAAGTTGATATCCCCAAGGACGGGGAGGATTCGTTAAAGCAAGGTACTTGTACACAAATTCCCAGTCAAGTCAGCATTACATATAACTCGAGAAAAGCCATCATCGTTCTGCATCATCGATTGCCAAGCAGTATATTCCACATCCCTCTTTTACGAAAGGAAAGAAATGATTTGGTTGGACGTCGGACGGCGTTTTGCAAACTATCAATGTCACTGTCTTGTCACATCCAATTGCATGTAACTGATGATGAGAATGTACCATGTCTGAAAGAAAGACTTACCTACTACACGAGTTTACAGTGTTGCTTTGACATGTATCAACTGATCACTGCAAGTTAAAGTCAGATGGGTGTCGAAGTTGTCAATTACGGTCAGACTGGACAACTTTCAATTTCGATGGTAAAGTCCTTCCGATATGGGTCCTATACTTTGGTAGCCTTGCAGAATAGCTAATATACTAACTGTAAGGACCAGTGGGCAAAAAAAGTTGGAATGATGAAATGTTTCACCACAAAGAAACCCAAATGTTGATGGTTTTAACAATTAAATGTGGGTTCTGGTTTCAGGTCCTGTTTGTACAGACCAGTTTTCATATTCTCGTGGGAGGAATCGAATAACCTGACTTTGACATTGACGCTTTACGGATCTTTCCCACGCTTCATTTCCCCCCGCCGATTTCGAGAAACGTTTAACTTCATAGCACAAAGAGATGCTTAACGCTATACACATCGTATGATCTGATGATTGCTTGACAAGGGAGTCAACAGATTTCTTTTGACAACTTCCTGGTTAGATAAGGTTAAAGAGGTTGCAAATGTTCTGTTGTTCTTAGAACAGAGCAATTAATGAAAATCTTCCCAACAGGGTATGCAGTATGAAGACGTATCTCAAACAAGATTATTTATAGATCCTCCAAGGGAGAACAAGCCAGTGAGCCACAACTGGAAAAAAGGCCGTGGCCAGCCCGACTTAAACCAATTGATTAGAAACTGAGCCGTAAAACCTCATCTAACTAACTAACTATAGATCCTCCGATTGCTAAAGTCAGGATAAAGGTTTTGAAGCGTGATGAAGCAGGATATTCGGTAGAAAATATTCGTAGACATCGCACAAGAGAAAAAACAAACGCTGCATGCCCTGGAAGTTTCTTAATCGCTGTAATTGGCAAACCATTATGACTTAAAGATACCCTGAGATTTGCATAGAGAGCTCAAGAGCCCCCGAATGAAACCCTTATGAATTTGGGAAATAGACCTTATGCACATGACGTCACGGAAAAGAAAGCTCACCCCAATGGAGGCAAGCACGTATCATTGCACCTTGCACCGGCAAATGCAGACAGCTGATTAGTGTACCATTCTCATACGCGTGGTGTCTCCTGCGCGCACGTGCCAAGTCCACGTCGTGCGTCGTATGTGCTTCATTGCTTTGCCTCCAAAATGAGGTTGCGTGACGTCAATGCATAAGGGCTATATAGTTATCGGTCCTCGAAAGTTGTGATGTAGAATAACTTTAAGTTGTAATAAAAGCCATTTATTGGGTTCGGAAATTCTAACCAACATTACTGTATCACTACTGTAGGTAGCTGAGTACCGTAGCCTACTGTCACAGTCTTAACATCCACCATGCATTACCCATTCATGTGCCTTATGAAAAAAATAGTAATGCGTCTATGTTTAAGTATTATGGCAAAATAATGGAACCAGGTAATGCGACGTACGATGTGTCATAAAATAATATGATTTCATAGATCGAAAATAAAATAATGCGCTAAATCCCCCATCTACAGTGTTTTAATAATTAGCTAAAAAATGTCGAAAGTCTAGAAAAGAGATAAAATAGTACATGACGGACAGGACGCCATGTTTCTAGAGTCAGAAAACTATAATGACGCCCGAACCAGGAAGTGTGACTCCAAAACATCCCAGCAATCTTTTGGTTTTGTCCTGTTTGTTTAACATACGATATTCCTGATTACAATGTTCATGAGTATGCACAGATGCACAAGCCATGCAAAATTTAGTGAAGGCAACGTTGAAATGAAGGAAAATACAGGTTTGCCGATGTAACTTTTTGCAAAACGACAAAATTCTAAATTCGTATTTTTACTCTTGTTTCTGTCAAAAGGTGACTTGGTTCTGTGATAGCGTTTCAAGTCTTGCTCAAAGTTTTAAATTGGTCGTCTTAAAGGGAAATATTGCGTTAAATATGCACCAACATGGCATACAAAGAAACTAACTTTAATCATTGTTAAACCATTATATCTCACCAACAAACTCTAGCAATAGCTATATCTCCTCAAAACATTCAGAATTACAAGAGTAACGAATGTTGCATCATTTGAATTTTTGAAAGTTTGGGTGAAAAAATTACTTTTGCGCAACAAATAACCAACTAACTTCCTGTGGGAGCCTTATTTCTTGAAAAGAAAGCTACCATACTGTCTTATTTTGAATTGTCTATCATTCTGTATCTATTAATACTGGTTTAAAAAATATGAAAATTTTCTGTAAAACAAACGCAATATTTCCCTTTAAGAAGAAGCACACCAAAACACCGTGCACTTATTGTTTTTTTAAAACTGATATCCATTTGACTTTGCCACCATTCGAAGTTAACTTTCACTTTGTTTGTTTACCCTTAAACAGATGAAAAGGGAGTAGTGTGTATGTTTAAAGACTTAAAAAGCGTAACCCCTAGTATACCAAACTAATAATTGCAAGCACCATTACCCATCATAGCATCATTGACAACCGTGCATAAACTAACCCCATAAACATACGTTTTTTGGCACTTAAAAATCCAGTAAGTGTGCTCTTAACTACCTAAAAAATTTTAAAGCAAGCCGCTAAATGGTTTGGAAAATTAATCAATCCCTCGGGAGCGCTTGGCTTACCTTACGAAGAAGGGGCGTATGGTCAAACAGCGGCCTCGGGGTTGATATTGGCCGAAGAGGAAACTACTCAACATGATTTTAAAACCCACTCAACAAAATTCAGACTGAATATGAGCTCGAAGATCAAGCATCGACGGATCGAATTTGCCGTTTTGCATTTCTCCCATACTCTTAAAACGAAATGACCGTGCACTAGGGTAAAGCTTTCATTCGTTCGGTTACTATTTTATCTCACCTATTTTGTACCAACCCAAACCTCAGTTTAAAACAACATGTATTAAAACCTTTCAAATCCGTTTCCATTTTTCCTAATGTTAGCCTGAGTATCCTTCATAGCATTTCACAACACGAATGTTGCACATGGGCGTCAACAGGCTGGGACGGGCATGAAGACCACTTTTGAAAGTGAGGGATATATTACATCGCTAATGTTTCCCTCTCGTTTTCAAAGACATACTTTTCATTTTCCTTTATACAATGGCTGATGACTGGAATAACTTTCCTTGGCCCTTAAGTGGGAACCGGACCCCAGGCTTTTGCATTCGCATTAGATGTGGTCATGGTCGTATCCACACCCAGGCTAACTTTCGAGAAGTTGTCGATGCTCTTGGTGTTACCGTGTTACATGGAGGTAAAGCAAGGAGTTATCTAGAAAAGAGAGGGGATCAATGATTTTTTTACACACGTATAATTTTTACATGGCCACAGGGCACCGAGAATAATTAAACGTAACTCCCTTGTAAGAAATGATCCTAATTGTCTTGAACCCCTTGCGTTTTTATCTACTTTGGGTCTTTCATTTGACTATAACGGATATAAAGTGGTTACAAATTCCGTTACGTTTTTATCTCTCAGTCAAGGATACAGAAGTTTTCCAGCAACTAATACCCGGGGCCATTGCCCATGTCCCTTCCCCAACATCTGATAGCAAGTTGCATGGTTAGGTGGTTAGAGCATCCGACTTGCAGCCTGAAGGTGGGGGTTCGAATCCTGGCCGGGTCATAACAAAGACTTTAAAAATGGAACCTACTGCCATTGTGCTTGGTGCTCAGCATAAGCAATCGAGCAGGGAAAATAAGCCAGTGAGCCACAACTGGAAAAAAGGCCGTGGCCGGCCCGACTTAAACCAATTGGTTAGAAACCGAGCCGTAAAACTTCATCTAACTAACTGATATAGCGAGTTGAACAAACTAGTATTCGGGCCTGTAGCCACGAGGAAAGCGGCAAATTCGGGACTATGCTTCCTCCAGTTCTTCACATCTTAGATTTCAATAACTGACCCCTATGGCGGATCAATGCAAACCCCAGCCCTTTTCGACAAATATTCTGTATATCCACCTTACATCACTCTGCACCACCAAATGGATTGACAAGTTAGCGACGGGTCCACCGCTATTCAAACAACTTGTGAAAATACTTAAACCTGACAGAAGAATATAGCCCGGCCAATTTTGTGAAAGGACTAATAATTATTAAATCGAAATAGGCAACGGTTTCCAGCTCTTGTTCCCATTATATTGAAGAAAAATTTTCCCTTTTTGACCAACATTAAGTGACTATTCTCTTTATCATCGTCTTCCAGACATCCAGATTCTTAACTAAAATCTGAAGTAAAGCTCTTCATTTTGATCTCGAGAAGGAAATAGTAATTCAAGTGTTAGGAAAGGAGTGTGAGGAGATCTTTCTTATTTCGAAGAAATTCTTCTAAGTAGGGCATACCACTCGAAAACGGACCAAAAAAAAAAACATTTCATCATCAAAATTTCTAGCGAGAAATGGGTTTTTTTTTTAAAGTGGAAATCACCTTGCACAAAACCATCGTTAAACCTGAGGTATCAATTTCAAGAGTCCTCACATCGTGAATGCAACGAAATCATTATAATCCCATAAAGCTTCCATGCCAATGTTTGCATAAGTTGCATATTTTGTTCTTCAACACGGAGGACTCTCGAGATAGAACTAAGTCGACTGTAGCTTGTGTTTTTTAATGAATGATATTTGATTCCACTGATAAACACACAGATGACTAATGGAGGGAGAATTTTCACTTTTCGCCTTTTTGGAGAGGTGTGACATTTCAACAATATTCTGTTTGAAATATGACACCATGAATTTTCACACGAAAAAGAAATCATGCGTAGAATTGTAACGTAGCTATCATTTTTGGCTCATTCAGCAGTGACCGGGATGATTCGATCCTGCAGTATCAAAGCATGGCTGTAGCAACTCTCTGATCGTACCAAACCACTCCGTCATGGTTGAGTAGATATATAACCGCAAGGACAACAAACTTGAATGTTAAATCAAATTTCATTTTCCTTAGTAGTGCGTGAAGGGAATGCTAGCTAGTGTAGTTACTTTCATTACGATGATGTGTAGATATGTGACATGATGATAGTGTCAACGTAGAATGAATACACAGGTTGCAGTTTGCATTGCTAGTGAAACTATTCAAATTGCTTAGTAGCATTGCGTGTAACTGATTTACGTTGTGTTAAACTTAGCAAGCAGTTAAACAAATGGATCAGATTACTGACCGATTTTAAATTTCGAATATTTGAAATCTGGAACCAATTTTTTTTAATGATGGATACTGCGTTTTCCTGCTTTTTGACTAATCTAAATTTCGTGAAATTTGACAAAATCTACTTCAACATTAGAGACTTAAGGATTTTCTGTAGTTTTCAAGGATAACTTTTCAGTTCTGGTTTAAAACTGGATTAAAGTGCACGAAAGAGCCATTCGTCCTTTCTTATTCTAACAAAAAAAATATAGAGCAAAGTTTAATTTAAACACATATTTACAGAGTTTAGAACTTGCATCAACAACAGTTGCGTAAGAAGTATGCCCACCTGTACCGACAGCTCGTCAGTCGTAATTTTCTTTAGGATTCTTAAATTTGATTCCTAACACAAAGTGCCTCACATCTGTAAGCAAATTGTCTTCATGGAAACAGGTATTTTCCAACACCAATAAAGTACAGGCTCTTCATACGTACTGTCAAAGGGCGGGAAAGTTCTCCCGCGTTTAAGGGTTCAGCTGTCTTCTTGCAAAATCTAACAGCAAGAAATAAAATCGACAGACAGACAAATAACCTTTCCCTGTAAATAAAATGAGCTTGCCTACAATATATTTGATTTGCAAACATATAAAGAATCTGAAACATAGGCAATTTGACCTCTATGTTGGAGGAGGCGGTAAGTCAGATGTTACGCGCCCCACAACTACACCCGTGGGACCAATCGATAATGTTTCACCGAATTCCCCAAGTTTAACACTACGACCCTGAAATGAATAGAGGCCCTTGATTGTCACTCTTTACGCCAACAACTGTTCTTGACTGCTTGACGCGATTGTAGACGAAGCTAGGAGTAGTACATTAATAATATTGTCTGTCGTTACTGACTCTGACGGAAACGCACCTGGCCGTCTCCCGGCCTGCTCGCGACAAAATCTTGAATGTTGTATTGAGTTCCAAGTAAAGTTCAAATGAATGTAACGTGATCCTCTTTTGTACTTTTAAAGTTGTTGATGATTAGACCTTTGTAGAAAATTTAGAATGACCAGCTAAAGTTTAGTTCCTGGTAACTGACGCATGTCGCGCAACTGGCTATTTAGGAATTGTTAGTGACAGCTTTATAGAAAATGCCCCATACCAACCACGGGAGAAATTGTAAAAAAAAATTTTGTAGCCCAACCACCAGAAATCGGTAGGTTAAACATATCTGAAACATTTAGAGAATATCTTTTATAATGTATTTTGTGTTAGACCCTCTCGTGTACTTCATGAAAAAGATTGTAATGAGCCAACTGTCGGAGCTCTGCCTAGATAGCTAGATAGTTACATTTTACAGTACATTAATCACTAGTATTTACACCTCTCTTATTACTGAATAAATATCACCTGAAAGCAAATGAAAACAGGAATTAATTGCACAATGCAAGGTGTCATATCCCTGAACTGGCTGACAGCCAGCAAAGGTGGCCAAGTTTCTAGTAAAACCATGGAGTTGCTATTTGAAAAATAACAATTGTGACAGATGATCACGACTAAGAAAAAATGGGTATAGGCCTAGTCACTATTTGTGAGCCATCAAATGGCGCCACCTCGATGGTCATGTGCTGCCCCTTACTCTGCTGATTCGAAATAATGGCACACGCCAAGGAGTTCGGGCATTTTCCAGTGGCATTTCACAAGGGTCTCATGTGAAAGAGAAAAATTTTCCAATTCATGTCATCCAAACCCCGTAGCAATACTCTTTTCCTAACTCGAGATATTTTATATTGAAGATTTTTGTCAAAAATCATCAAGGTCACAGATTGATATGTAAAGTTGGCACATTGCCTCTGATTCCTTTTGTTTTTCTTTATAATTGAATGTCCTTTTTGTCCTTGAAATTTGATACTGTTGGAATGTTTGAATATGTTTCTATGTAGATTTAGCACAAATCTACAAGATATGTAGGGCATAACGTACAAAGTTGATATATATTCCCTAGATCGGCTTTAATGTCATAAAGAAATTCAATTCTATGTCAAATTAATGTGCCGCGATGACATCACTTATTTTCCATAATGCACTTCATCTTGAAAAAAAAAATTGCATTTTTTTGAAAATTTGTATCTTCCAAGCGCTGCAAGCTATTGAGATGCGGTTTTCACCTCCTAAAAGAGAAAAATTTTCCTTTTATTTAACTAACTGAATTTTGTCTCTCGAAAATCCCTTTAATGACTTCGAAAATTGTTTCATGTAAATATGAAGAACAAAGATGAGCAGAAACCATCCACAATGAGCATCATTTTGTGATTATTAACTGATGCATTAGACCTGTGTTCAAACATATCTTTTCTGAAACTTTTTGGATAGTTTAAATTACTAATTTTACTTAATGACGCTTCTTTATTAATTACAGGGGCCCTATTCATGCAAACGAAACAAAATAAAATGTTAGCACAGTCACACGGAGGAAAGGACATATTTGGACTTCAACAAAATATACTAAGATTGCTTCTTTTTGGTGTCAAACTCAATGGTTTCCTTCATAATTTAATGCAATTTGAACCAGCGACCTTTTTAAAATACTAACCGGGCCAGAGCCCCAGTTCTTAAAAAATTTCTCATCTCGTCTCATCCTATCCCAGTAAATTCCAGTTTCTGCCTTTGGAATTTAAATCATTAATGACTCCACAAATCCATTAATTAAATTACACTAATATTTCCCAGATCACAAGAAATTTCACCACCCAAGATCCAAGACCAAGACCTGTTCTCAGTTTCTTCCCGCATGTCGTCATTTTGGCAGACAACAGATGGACTCATCGATAATGATTCGAGTTCCGTCTGCTCTCATTAACTGTTGGTCAAGTGGTTCAAACATCCGACTTGCAGCAGGAAGGTCGGGGTTCGAATCCTGGCGGTGTTATACCAAAGACTTTAAAAATGGGACCTACTGCCATTGTGCTTGGTGCTCAGTATAAGCAATGGAGTAGGGAAAACAAACCAGTGAGCCACAACTGGAAAAAAGGCCGTGGCCGGCCCGACTTGAACCAATTGGTTAGAAACCGAGCCGTAAAACCTCATCTAATTAACTCATTAACTGTTAACCATACGATCAGCACTTCGAACTTTGTTTCAGACAGAGATAAATTCAACTTTAAATATCATCCTCTAATAAAGGTGCTGAACTTTGGTACGCCTTCCCAGAAAAATATGAACACCAGTCACTTTTAATAAGCGCCTACCCAGGTGGGTTCCATACGGGTTCCATGTATTATAAGTTAGCTGTCCCACATGGGTCCCACCGAATTTGGCACCCAAGATTTAAAAGAAGCAAATGTGTGAGCTGGGCCATGCTACCCACTACTAAGCCAAGAACATCTGCTTGACGTACATATGGGAGCGCCCATGTAGGCCAGCATGGTATACGAATCCTATCTAGAATTATACATATTATCTACAGCTTGATCAATATAACTTGCTTTACTTATAAAATTATAAAAAGGAAAAATAAATCACCTACATAGATAAATGCTCACAGTCCCCTCCACATGGAACATGAGGGCCAACCCACACTACACCCATCGATATGGTCTGGGTTATCCTTGAAGAGAGCCCCAAGGGCTGGCATGGACAAAACCCATGCAGTTTTGTAAGGTTTCCTCATATGCACAAATGAGGGACAATCCACCCGTATTATGTAGCCCAATTTAATCCCATGCGAAACCCATATCTTTGTTAACAAGCACACATGAGACCTGTAAGGGCAAATAAAAGAGAGAGACTGCTAGTATTTTCATGTGCCTTTGCGAGTGCCATAGAGGAAGAACGTTATGGGCCCCAGTAAGATTTAATCACATGACGGTGAACGTTAGGGCCCCACATGGGAGAACTTGTCCGTTACAAATGCACTGAGCCTACACAGCCTCAGTCAGCCCATCCTGTTTACCCAACATCATCTAACCAAACACTACCAGCATAATACTACTACATGGTCCCATTATAACTGCTTAATCTTAGCTCATGCCCATGAAAAGCCCATAATGCACACAGATACCTCATTAGGGCTTCATTCGGAACGTTCATTCTGATACGGACCACCCAACTTTGTGCCTGTTCACATGCACACAGTTCAAGTGTTGCCACCTTGCCCATCCAGCAATCAATTTCCGGATTGTAGGTTCCACGTTTTGCGGAGGAGGCTTTCTAGTGCAGACCCCTTCTGTACCCAGATGTGGGAACAACGATTGAGCATTAAGTTCCGTACAGTTGTGAACGTTTGCGCACGGTTTGGTGCCCGTCTAATGCCATTTAAAGATTGTTAAATGCTTTATTCTAATGTTAACATTTCAAAAAAAAGCCTTTCCGTCCTGTGTAATCTCCCTCCTCCCATCCCAATTTGCCCACCTGTCAGCCTGCGTGATTGCATGCTTTAGAAGCGCAAAGATTCTCTCAAAATGCACACTAATGTGCGCACTGATTTGCTACAGGCCACTAGAAATGGTAGTGGTTTGGCTGTCAGCGCGTGGTCGACTGTTCCAGGTGGCTTCAACTGGCCGTACGGGTTTGGACAGGCAAGACGGTATCCAGGTTTTCTACAGAGATCGTTGATATCCTCGAGTCCTATAGGCTGCTTCTTACAATAAAATCAACTTACACTACCTGACTAAATGGATTTAGGAAGAGCTTGTAAAATAAAAGTTCTTTTCACTACACACATTTTGATTTTGCAGAATTTATTACTTTTTTGTCTAAATTTTCTCTATGGATCTGCCAATTTCTATAAGAAAACATGAGATCACCAAGTGAAGAATATTTTTATGCAACATATAAGGTAAACTAGGGGTGGAAAGTGTAGACTAGGAGGCGTTCTTGCCAAACTTTTCTTGGTACTCTGCTAGCCTAATGATGGTGGCAAACCGCATAAACCATATTTGAATTTTCTGACTGTGATGTCAATCAAGTGGCAGTCACCAATTGAGCATTTTAGTCATCCCTAACCAAAAATGTACTTGGATGATGGGTGTCTGCCGTTAAGAATAACTCCTTGATGTAGATTGCCCATCACCGTATCCTGTCTGTTCCTTTCCCTCTTAGGAGCATCAAACTATATTGGTAACATAGTTTCTGCGTTGACCTGCCACCTCGCAAACAATACTTCATAGAGTAGATCAACTTAGATTGAACTGTCCGTGTATATGTGCAGATTCATTTTTAATATTTATGATATGTGAGAAGTGTTTGAGTTACTTACGAACAGCAATATATTTGTTTTCGAAGAACTTTTCACCGTCCTCACTCAACACTTACCATCATTGATTAAGTTGATGGAAAGGCGGTAACTGGATGTTTGGTAGAAGGTTGTTCTCGATAGGGTCTTAAAGAGTGTAGTTTACCCAGGAGTTCAAAAGAGAAAGCGACTCAATTGTAGCGAAACGAATGAGTCGAACTGAATATGCGTTTTCTCGATTTTCTTTGAAATTTCATTGCCAGCTACTAAGATGAAATTCCACATTATCCTACACCCCAGCTACAAAAAATTGAGAACCGCGTTCCTTACTGTCGTCTTTCTGCTTCTCTCTTCCCACACCTTAAAGCGATCAACGACGACGAAATAGCACTGCGTCTGAAAAGGTGTTGGAAGTTAGTAACTCCTGGCTAAGACGAAGATGGTCTAGCACGTGGTAAGAGTGTTACGTTATCATAAAACATGCATAAATAATCGCGAGATGGATTAAGGAAACGAAAGACATGAAATTTCGGAATAAATCGGGAATATCTGGAATGGCGGATGGATCACCACGAAGCGTGCTACTGTTGACTCGTATACGGGTTCAATGACCGATTGGTCTTTTCTCTTTTTGAGGTGGAAACACTCGATTTAATATCTTTTCGTGTGACGAGGGAAGGAGGGATTAATTTATTCCAGTAGCAATTAAAGTTCGATTACAATTTATGTAGCTTGGGCCTAGGATGACATTTTTATTTTTCGCGATATGATCCCGGCAAATCTGCTAAGTAATCCGCAGTATAAAGATGAGATGAAATGTTGATGAATCTGATATCTAGCGGTTGAAGATTGTCTCAGCGTGAGGTTCGTATATGGGATCTACATATACGAGGTACAGGTCTGAAGGTCGAAAGGTTGGTGAGTTGTTGCCATTCGGGGAAGTTACTCCTTTGGGGAACAGAATTCCTTCGGGAGTAACGTTCCTTGGCTCTTCGCTAGAAAGTGAAGGGTACTTTGGAAAACGCACCATGCGACATTAGACATCCCCCTTTGCATTTAATATAGAATTGTTACATCGGTACTGAAAACACAGTGCCCACAAATAGCATCATATTCTTCAGTAGAAACTTAATGACTAAACAATCGAGACAAAATGTCAGGAGAAGCAGGAAAAATCTGGTTATCTGATAATTTAGCCAGGCACACAGATCAAAGATAGTACCCTATGAATTGAAGTCGTAGAATTCTATGGTTATGAAGGTGCTGAGTAAAGTACCCTTCTTTCATCTGCCAACAAGTATAGACCCAATCATGTTACACATCGTCTCTCGTTAAAGTTTGACAAGGTCGAAGGTCACTTCGAGATAGACTAGACTCGCCTCCAGCTGTTTGCTCTCCTCATTAACACTGTACGTTGAAAGTGAACCACAGGTCGCTTGGTAGAATCTGACAATAAAGGTCTCACGAGGTATACTTGCCCTAGGATAACTTTCCATTCAAATCTTCTGAGTAATGTGATGTATTGGACAGTGACTGAAACTGATATATCCCTGCTTTGTTCTGGCAATTTTCTGTAATATTCAAACATTCATTTAGTGTCATCACAAAATCACTATTTTTAGAAGATGAAGATAAAGTGTGAATCCCAGTCATGGGTGGCTTCTCCCTAAATGAAGATCCTGCAATTTACTTCACTTTTTTGACACAAGGAGGTAAAATGCAAAGAGAAATTCCCCGTCTACCCCTACTGGATTAAATTCGTTTTCATTTCATGAAAAATTCAAAATAAATGAAAAATGAAAGAATCTTTTAGTTGGTTTTGGTTTCCGGCAGCGACACATCGATTGCATTTGCACCTAAAAGTCGGTAATATTGCAAATTTGCGTCGTCAGAAGCATTGGTCCGAATATTGCTCGTTGTTAAGAATCCCTTTAGCACAGTAAATGAACCCAAAGACTGTTTACCTGCTCCGAATTCCTTTTGGCAGAATGTAATTTACAGGGAAATATTGTGTTTAAAATGCACCAATATGGCATACAAAGAAACTACCTTAGATCATAATTAAATCGTTCAGTCTCACCAATAAACTCTAGCAATAGCTTTTATCTCCTCAAAATATGATGCATTGCCAGAGTAACGGATGTTGCATCATTTGAATTTTTTTTAAGTTTGGGTGGACAAATTACTTTTGTGCAACAAATAACCGAATTTCTTGTGACAGCCTTATTTCTTGAAAAGAAAGCTACCGTACTGCCTAATTTTAAATTGTCTTTATCATTCTGTATCAATTAATACTGGTTTAAAAATATAGACATTTTCTGTAAAACAAACGCAATATTCCCCTTTAAGTTTACTTCTCACGGAAGTAAACTTGATCACCATCTGCCACTTAGTAACACCATGCAGATTACATCCTGCACGTCGGTGACGAAATGAGATGGTAGTACCTTCCCCGAAGTTATCTCGTTGATCTAGTTACAGATATTAGGCCAGCTATATAACTCCTAGAAAAATGTTCAGTACCGCTGCTGGATTTCGCAATAATTTGTATGCTAAGTTTTGAATACCATTGAAAGTATGGGAGTATGATTACCAGAACGATGTGGAGGCCCAAAAGGCTGCCGTGGTTCATTCTTCCAAAATTTCACGCGCTGTAAAGCTATTAGCAACATGGTCATCCTTGCTTTCCGGGCCAATCACGGTCATAGCTCAGAGTTGAACAGTGTTATAAAGCTGTACTGAGTACGAATCGGCATTAGTGACCCTGCCGGCCATGATGGAGGCACTACCGAAGTAAAACTCCTACGCCTACACATAATTGATGGCACACTTTTCACAAAGGCCCCTATTCACGAATGCGAGTATAGCAACTTACAACTAACATTAGACAGAACTGTTGGAACACGTCCTGTCTTATATAGTACAAAAGTTCCTGCCACTATTGTTGGTGTGATAGTTTGCGTAATTAGCACTAACCCCACCCCCTTCCTTCTGTGCGATATTGGGATCCAAAGATGTTGAATGACGCTGCGTCAGTTGGAACATCTCCAACGAGTTTTATGTCAGGTTGTATCGACTGTTAAATTCAAGAAAACTAATCTCAACTGTATAAAGTGGTAACGTAGATGACAAATATTCAATAGCAGAAAAGAGACAGTTACTGAATGTATTACGACAATGACACTGGGTAACTAGCTTCGTCAGATGACAGCCAAGTCAAAAGGTTTCACCGTCAGTTGCTTCTTACACCTTGGAAAACAGAGGCTACTCTGCCAGTTGGTAGTCTGTAGCATAGTGTAAGTAGCAATGCAGGTCCTTTTCCGAAGATATACTCAATGAATCGAAACTCCATCGAAGAGAACCGTAGTACCCACAGGTCATAAAAGATCCTTGCTTTCACATATGGCAGTAACATTCATTCATTTTAACCTCAACTTTTTTCAAATGCAGACTTTCTGTTTCTAGTGACCCCTCGAAGGATTACCAAAGAATGGAGAATGTTTAATAGTCAGATAGTGAGAAGTGTGTTTGCTGTGGCTGTGTTAGATAGGCACAGCTTACGTGTCCGTCCACAGGTCCCCTCTGCCCATACCATTAACATCCTTAGTTTTCATATACACATTTATTAATCTCTCATGATGCTTACCTATTTTTTTATAAATTCTTGTTGAGATACCATCTCTGTAGCTGGCTCCATCATTTCGCAAATAGTAAAACAAAAGACTAATATCCATGGCAACCAATCATATCACATTCCTCCAAACGTAGCCCTGAGCTACTTTCAGAAATGAGCACGGCGAGAAGACAGTGATGATACAAATACCCGATGGGAGAAGAAAGGATCAAGAGATAAACTACCCGAGGCTAGGAGCATTCCAAACCACCTTCGTTTAGTCTCGTACATCAGGAGGAGCTCAACCAGAGAAGAGTTGATGCCCGATCACAGAAAAGTGCACGCGCCCTTGAGGTTTGACCTTTGTTAGGGTCAACTTTGATTTCGAATACATAACCTCGTTTACGCGGACAGATGGATCATATCTTATTACCGGCTAGACCTGTGCAAAGGTTAACTTTATTATTTTAGATTCAAGATGCTTTCATAATCCCTGTCTCAACTCCGAAATCGTGAGGTCGGACTTTTGTATACTTTCACAATGAGTGTGAATGCCAAGGCTGTGTACTTTCTTATTTGTGTTTTGTTTCCTTCGAGTGTCAGTGAGAGTTCATAGTTAAGCTTTTTGCATTTTTTCATCATGCTTATGCGCATATTCTGCGTAAGAGCAAAAGGACATCGCGTCGATGAACTAACGCGTTCCACCGAAACTGGGCATGAGTTCTGTTTGCACCGCACAACTCACGGAACCCAACGATCTACATTTATGATGCTTGGTATAAATTAGCTAGAACAATTTGAGGTTTCCGCTGGATATCAAACTTTTTTCGAGATATCATCATTCGTTATTGACGGCATGCACGTACCTCCGCCATTGAAAACGATGCTTCCTTTCAATCAGTCTCTCACGATATGTAAACAGATCCCTGCAGGATAGCTTAATGAAAGTAATACATAAGTCATTTTACATCCTATTTTGGTTAGTTACGTTGGATCAGTTACAGCATTGTAAAGTCACTATTTAAAGATATTCAACATACTTTACAATGCATTATCTAGTAACAATATTTTAATTCCACCCCACTGTGGTCACGTGAGACCCATAAGCTTACATGATGCTCAAAACGGTACAAAATATCACCTTCAGCAGCCTTAATATTTGTCGTTAAAAACTTTCAAAATATTTATCGTCACGATCAGCAACTAGTATTTTTTGACGATAAAAAGTTATAGTATAGAATATAAACATTATAATAAAAAATATTCTTCCATTATCTCGATTCTCCATTCCTGACCCATCTTCACCTTTTTTGTGGAAATATATTGGAACATCCTGATTTCTTTCAAGAGAATTAAATCAATTGACTGATTTGTGGTGGCATATTTTCTCTGCCAGTTGCTTTCTTTATGTTTGAAGATTCCCTACAAATTTATATTTACTGCCTGGTCGTATGCTGTGTTGATATGTTCGTG
This sequence comes from Holothuria glaberrima, assembly GCA_009936505.3. Lineage (NCBI taxonomy): Eukaryota > Metazoa > Echinodermata > Holothuroidea > Aspidochirotida > Holothuriidae > Holothuria > Holothuria glaberrima. The sequence continues at coordinate 19,404 of WURT03286003.1, forward strand.
TTAGGTCCTTTGCGTGGTTCCTTAACATTACACGATTCATGATATATTTACAACTCACAGAATCGGAAATGTATATCTCGATGTAGCGATCACTTATTACAATTCTGGAGTAATGTTGTGGAAAGTTGATATTAAACCAATTAGAAGTTGTTTACATTGTAAGACGCTGCTTGCCACCACACACACGCAATATTGGATAGGAAAGTAAAGACGACTTTTGTCTGACAGTAGACGCTTCTCAGGTTTAAAAGTTGGAAATTTAAGATGGTGGTGCTTTAATGCAGCAGTGTGGTGACGTAACCAATTATGTATGCCCTTCTTAAGGAGCTTTTAGCCTTGAACATGTCAAAATGGTACAGAATTTCATGTTTACACAATTTATAATTCACAAAACGTCAGTGAAAATGATTTCAAATGTGCTCAAACTAGAAATAGCTGTACTGTGAGGGCAAAATATTTTGTGTTCAGTTATCAGCGCCATGAGCGTTTTTGCGAATTTGTGGGCATAATAAATGCAATTATGATTATGATTATGGTTATGATTATGATTGTGATTTTGATAATGATTATGATTGCTATTATGGTTATGATTATTATTTGTGATTCCGACATATTTTCCATCCATATAGCTCCATACAGAAGTAACCATCTCGCTTGGTGTGCATCACTATGAAATCAGTTGTCTTAATTTGATATCAACCGAGTCAGCCTGTCTGGTGTTGGTTGAAGCATGGAAGTATAACCATGACTTCCATGGTAGCAGCGCTTCGACAAGGGAGCTGCCACTAGACAACATGCTTTTACATCGGTTCAAGCTTTAAACGAATGGAATTGAGGTGACTGGTGACTGGAATATTTTACAGTTCGGCTACTGCTTTCTATCAATTTGAATAAAATTTTATGACCATAGAACTACATAAACTGGTGTCGGATGCGAATGACACAGATGGACGTAGCTTTAATGCACTGCCAACCATCACTGACTTATTTCATTGTGTTTGAACATGTGCGAAAGGTTAATGGGGACTACTAGCTCAACATCGGCAGGAAAATGGGAGAAATAAAGGAGAATCCAGAACGAAAAAGTGTAAAATGTAAACAGAAGAATTTGTAAAAATTAACATTCACTGACGATATGTGCATAAATCTATAAAATCCCGATAAGAAGTACTTCTAAAATCGAGCTATCAAAGTACGAATCCAACTAGTCTCCCAATGGTTTGACTTTTCGTTATATATCAGTTAGAAAAATTCCTTCCAAGAATGTTTACCTGAAACTCATGAGTCACATACGATATCAAAATAAAGCAAAACATACAGTCAATCAAATCTTTGTTACAGATTATTGTCATACTCAATATACCGTCACATAAATCTCATAAGAAACCGTATCGTGTGGTACAATTGGAGTGATGCAACTGTTTTAGCCATGCAATGCCTTACCATGCTTATATTTGGCAACGTTGTTGCCCAATGCGAGTCAGGGCCGTAGCCAGACAAGGTACAGAAGGGGACAAAATAGCTTCCAGGCAGCCAGGGGGATTTTTCGGGGGGAGCCAAATGTGTTAAATTGTATTAAAGTCAATGGCAACTTGAAACTTCTCTGGGGGGGGGGGGAGAAAATTTTAAAGGGGATACTTCGCCTCCTTGTCCCCCCCCGGGTACGGGAATGATACGAATATCCCAGTACAACAACGTCCTAATTACTTCTACTTCTGTAGGTGTACCTAAATATCTGTTTCTTAATTATATGATATCTATTACAATGTGCAAATATGTTACAAGGGTTTGTTGTATCCATCTAAAAGAATAGCCTAAACCCAAATTTATTTTTGATATAACACAGAGAAACTGATTCTAAGCATTCAGGTGAAATTTTCATTCAATTCTCATGTTCGGTTCTCAAGATATTCAGCAACTGAAGTTATCACATTTTCTACCAGAAGTCAACTTCTAGCAAACAGGTGTGATATCATGGCTTCACAATGAGGACCAATGTTTTATATTTCTTTCTTTTTCATCCTATTGTTTTGACCTTGTATTATTAGGGTTGCTATCTTGCCCCTAAGACATAAAAAGTTTAAACATTCCACTGTTCAGGATGCATTTATGGTATGAGTATTTTAGAGTTTCGCTGTGTAAAATTAGTAGTAAATTTTAACGAAAAACAAAACACTGCCCTTCAATGTGAAGCCATGACATCACACCTGCTTGCTTCAAGTTCACTTTTGATAGAAAATGTGTCAACTTTAATTGCTAATGTCTCGATAACCGACCGTGGGAACTGAATGAAAATTTCACAGAATACTTAGAATATTTTCCTCTTTAAGATGTTAAACGTAAATTTGGGTCTGGACTAGTCTGTTAAGGAGGGCTCATACCACATGCTCTATATACCTTTTCCTTGCTACTTTTTTAAATTAAATACTGAGAAAATGACTGTAATAAATAATGACGAAATTTGACCTCTGACTTGAAGTTATGACCTATATAGAGGCACTCATATTCACACTATGACTCAAAGAAGGAGAATTCAATACAAGATGAAAATCATTTTAGTTGCACCTTTTGTAAAATCAAACGAGACAAAAGCTGTAAATTATTATTTTATGTGGAAGATAAGGACACAATCTTCATTCTTTACTTTTCATTGCAATTTTCTAGACTGCCAGAGAGTCTTGTAATACTTAGGACTAGATTGACTGGTTCTGGCCATTACGTAAGTGAGGCTCATCACATGACCCACCTGCCGTGGTGGCGAGGGTGCTCTGAGCATCTTTCTCACTTCAAGAGGGATCATGCCTCTCGTTTAATACATATGGATGCTTCCTCATTCATGCTAACACATTTTGGTAAGTCTTTACAAACTGGGACACTAATACGTTACCCCATACTTCATACATAAAGGCCATTAAAGGATGGGTCAAGTGCAGTGCATATATTTGACTTTTATCTCCAATGGAGAATACAGACGACTCTACTACAATTTTATTTCCACTTTCACTGAATCCTCTAGAGAATCTGGTTGATCAAAATAACCTTTGAGTTAGTGTCACAAAGCCTTATGGATGACTCTCGATATAAGGGCATGATGGAAATTGGATTAGATTATACTTGGAATCAGATGAAAAGAAGTCGGCTTATTGGTCGAGCTGTAGCATCTCAACCAGGCAGTTTTCAACAAAACTGCATCGTTTGATGTCACATGCTCCGTACTCTGCGTAGCTGGACACACTGGCCCCTACCAAGTGGTAGCTCGATGCTCTATCAAAATCAGTGAGATATTTTAGCTTATGAAGCTCCGAAGGATGTACATGCACAACCCCTACAACCCAGATAGACTGAAATCGACTCGAAATCATCTAACTATGACGTACTTTTATGAAACCGCTGCATCGTCTTTAAATAGAAGCAATGGATCACGCACATGGTTGAGCTATAAGACTTGGCTTTAGGTCCCATCGTGGCAGTTCTCTCGTGTTTCTCTGTTCCGCTGAAGTTTGTTAACCTGCCAAAAATGCTTGACGAGATGGAAAACCAACGATAAAAAGTAACAGTTTTGAGAGAGAAAACAAACGTTCGCTACGCGGCAAAACAACCACCTTGACCTTTACATGAAAAAGCACTATTTTGACAGTTTTCTTACATTTTAGACCGCTCGTCAGTGGGGCAGATTCGCGCATGAAACTGAACTACAAAAAATCAGGTACAAACTACGTTCACAGGATTCAAACATTCTATATATGATTATGTCCTATGGGGAGTTTAGAAGATATTTAGTGGAAATCAATGGTGTGGCAAGGTTTGTATCCGAACTAATGTCTAAGTTTGTAATTTGATTGCCGATGTCGACACCCTTGAGCTCTGCCTTATCAATTACCATCTCTATAGTACTATGCAAGGCAAAGTTTCTTGAAAAGTTTAGCACAAGAAAAACGCCAAGAAGTTTCAGCACGATCCAGAAACTGGTGTTATCTCGCCTAGCCTACATTCCGATAACAACCCCGACTCAGTAAGGAAAAATGCAATCTTGCCTCATGTGTCGGGCATGTCAAGATTATGCCACCAAAACTCGTCAGAACCTTTTGTTTTTATCCTTCCCCCCTACCAAGCCAGGGTTATTGGATTACCGACTGTCTAGGCTTCTCAGACCTAGCGAGGTTGCCCTTTTGCCGAAGAGAACGTTCCTTCTTAACAGATGACAAGGGAAATGAGGCCAGTGGTGCTTATTCAACACTAATGTTGCATGTCAAAGGGTTAAATGAGAAAATAACAGCACTTCCAATCGGGTTTATGTACTGAGCTGTTTATTCGAGTTATTTGTCACCGACTTTGTTTCTGCCATTATATGGTATATGTGTCAGGTGACGGGATGGCTACGGTTTATTTATGATTGATCATTGAACAGTTATTGTTGTCATGAGTAAATTGCATGTCAGTGAGGGTATGGCAACATTGGTATATGTCATAAACTTCTTATTTCAAGAGACCTTACAGTAAGAAAAATACAATTAAATGTTTTAAATAAGATATCCATATGAACTGTATTCTACTACCATTAAGTTTCCAGCCTGAGAGGTTATTTTGTCTCCAGCTCGCCTGCAAAAAACCGTTTTAAAGTCAGAGCCGCTTTTGGAATGGACCGTGATATCAAAAGCCAGTATGAAAGCCATTCTTGCAGTATCCCTACTAAATGTACTCGGATAGATCACGTTTGTTTAAACTTATCACCGAATCCATTGAAAACAGACGGTAATATGATTACAAATAGGACAACTTAAAGAAGAAGACTGAAGTCAGGTCCACTTAAAGGGAGATACAATCCAAATACATGTTAGGTTTGGGGCAAAAAACTTTTATGGGCAAATCTCGTTATCCTATAGACAGTTCCAATTCTCCCAATTATGCAACTTGTAGCTCCTCCCATAGTTCTATAAAGCTCCTCCTTGTGCAAACACAAGCCTATTTTATTGCTTATACTCACGTCCTGCAGGGTGAATAAACAAGGCTATATGTAATGTGTAATGTGAGCTACTCTGCATCTTTTGAATTTTCAAACTTTGCTGTCAATCAAAGAGCAGTTACAAACTGAGAATTTTGATACCCCACACTAAAATTTACTTTGGGTGACGAGTGTTTGTCTTTAACATTTGGTGACGACACCTTGATTGACATGTACAAACCACTCTGATTGGTCAAAGATTTGTGCAAATTACATACAGTTGTGTACTCTGTGGAATGTGGCCGCAATGAAACGGCAGACTTGTTTGTGAGGTGATGAAGACTGTTTCTTTTAAAATTAGAACAGGAACTAGAAGAAAACCTAGGATGAGGATACCATCACTAGTATAGGCCTGTTGGATTGGCTGAGCCTATTATGCATTGGATCTTCTACATAAAAGAAATTATTACTTTATAAGAAATTTTGCTAAATTTTTAACTGCAGGATGGAGCTTAATTTGACAGGACACGTGTTATATTTTATGTTTTGTGATGAACCGCGAACGGAAGGAAATAAATACTTTATGAAAATGCTGCGTGCTCATAAGGATTATTATAAAACCTGTAAATCAAAGTGCTTAATTCCAAGATGTAACCTTCTATGTAAGCCAGGGTTCAGTTTATTAATCTGCATCCAGCAAGAAGAAAGAAAAAAGGAAGAAAAAAAAAGAAAGCAAGAAAGAAAGAAAGAAAGAAAGAAAGAAAGAAAGAAAGAATGAAAGAAAGAAAGAAAGAAAGAAAGAAAGAAAGAAAGAAAGAAAGAAAGAAAGAAAGAAAGAAAGAAAGAA